>JAMQGT020003981.1:0-20787 GCA_024447675.2 Pterophyllum scalare
TATTATGTAACCTACTTGGTTAGAATTCTCGTATTGCTTAGGTATATACACATACGGCACACACACAAAAATGAATATTTTCCAACTGAAGCCAGTCCTGATTAACTTTTTGTGGCATCTCATTATAAAGGTTAATGCACATAATGATCTCCACAGCTGAGTTAATTTTAACTTCCTTAAAGTATTCAAGTCATGTAAATTCATGTGAGATCAGCTGACAGCAAGGGTAGCTTTCTGTTTGACTTTTGAGTTTTTGCCAGCTCACAAGATCTAAACTGCAGTGAGCCTTTCAAAAACCTTGCTTGATGATTTAAAAAAAAAAAAAAAAAAAAAGAAGAAGCCTGAAAACAGCCTTAAACTCACTGTCTTAGGTAAAAATATATAGTTACTTGCTAATGCCTAGCCTGTTGTTGAATCGAGCTAAACGTATAACGTTCATAGTGGCATGCGAAAATCACGTTAGATCATGTCAGACGTTTTTTAGTGATGCTCCAGTACTTATCCCGGAAAAACACTTGCTCTTTGCAAGTTCATGTAATCACAGAACATTGGACGGTCTTGGTTATTTGGTTATTGAAAATATGAGTCATCAAAATTAAATGTGTAAAAACATCAGACTTATGTGAACTGAGGATCTTGTTCTTGGTTATTTAAAGGTTTGAGCCGTGCCGACTGTCAAACACAAAGACGGAGTTAAAAATAAGTTGTTTGGAGTTAATGTGATTGCTAGTAAGCCAAACATACACATACAATGTAACATAGTTTCCAGCATTCCCATATAACACGATTATGATGCTGTAATTGGAATCTCAAGCCTTTGGATACACTGTTGCTAAAAGAAGTATCAGCTGACTACAGCAGGTGTGTGTGTGTGTGTGTGTGTGTGTGTGTGTGTGTGTGTGTGTGTGTTTTGCAGGGTATATGTGTAGTCCCTCTGTATTGGACAAGGATGGTGTGAGTGCTGCAGCCATAGCAGGAGAGATGATTTCCTTCCTGGCGACCAAAAAAATCAGTCTTTCTCAACAGCTCACTGCAATCTTTGAAGAGTAAGATGCGCACACATGTACACGGTTAACTTTGAACTTTGTCATATATTTGGATAACCTGAAACTGCAGGCTCTAACTCTGCCCATCATTCCTTCTTATTGCCAGGTATGGCTACCACATCAGTAAGAACTCCTACTTTATCTGCCATGACCAGGAAGTGATCCGCAGTCTGTTTGAGCACCTGCGCAACTATGGTGACACGAAAGGCTCGTATCCTACCGAATGTGGTCGTTTTGCCATCACCGCTGTGCGAGACCTGACCACCGGCTACGACAGCAACCAACCCGATAACAAAGCTGTGAGGGCGCAAAGCTTACATCTGTAGTTCATACGCTGAGACCACAACAAACCTCTTAATTACACATTATAATTGTAGGAACATTTAAAAAAAAATTATAGTTAGCTGTAAACTGTTGTTGCAAGTGGCAGGTGGTACTGCACAAGATTTGTGTTGTCAAACCATTTAGGTTCTCCTTCCAATTTTTTTTTTTTTTAAATTTGTTTGTCCCTCTATTATCTAACACCCCTTCTTCTCCTCTCAATCAGGTTCTTCCCACCTCCAGCTCCAGTCAGATGATCACCTTTACCTTCTCTAATGGGGGTGTGGCCACCATGAGGACAAGTGGCACAGAACCAAAAATCAAATACTACACTGAACTCTGTGCTGCTCCTGGTAACAGGTAGGTCACTTTAGAGACAAGGCTACTATAGAAGTACTACATCATTTTTAGGATTGCATTTTTTTTTTAGTAATAAATCGTTGCTTTATTCATTTTCTGTTAATCAACCAGTTGTACAGTTTGAAATGTCACAGCTGAAAAGTGCAACTGTAGCAATCACTCAATATGCCATATTTTCTGTTTTGTGTTTCTCTGGGTCTCTAACAGTGATGTAACACACCTGAAGAAGGAGCTGGACGACTTGGTTGACGCCATAGTTGAAAAGTTTTTTGAGCCAGAGAAGAATAAGCTGCAGCCGAAGCCGCAGTAGCACCAATGGATCCATATCAACAAGCGGGACAAGCTCTGCCTAACCCCTCTGGTCACGACATATACAATAGATATTGATTTAGATATTGTAGGCAGAAGATGAATTTTTGTCCACCAAAAATTCCTGTATCGTGACCGAAGGGGATAATATCTCTGACCAGCATCCCACATATTGTCTTAATTTTTTTAATACAGGCTTTACATTGAGTTATAGATATGTTAATGATGAGTTAACCACATTGTGTTTGTGATTAGAACCATGTTGTTGTCTGCTCATTAATATTTTAAAAATCATCTCCACGGTCACATTTGTTGGTTTATATTTAACAGTCACAATGTTTCACAGCTTCATGCCCTTCTTTTGGGATTCAGTTTACCTCCGTGCTGGAGATCTTACAGCATAGCGCACATGTTCCACCATCTTAAAGCCACAGCCATTCCTGCTTGCTTTCAGACTATGATGTCTGTATGTCCTGTTTTTGGTAATATGCATTCCACACTGTGCTTCAGCATCATCTGCTTTGCCACTGATGTCAAGAATTAGAGGAGAGTGCAAATGTGAACTGCTGAACTGTTATTGGAGATTTCAACTCTGGCCTAAAATTTGTGCGTGTGCTACCTCAGTTTTAAATTATTTTTTTTTTAAAAAATCAATGCATGGATGCCAGTGTGTAAAACGAGCGCCACCAAGTGGAGACACCCACTGCTCATTTCGTCATACTGTATGAATAAATAGAGCTCATAGGGACTTGATATCACTAAGTTTTATAAACAACTTTTCAGTATGAGTGAATTCACTTGACTGGCTACAAACGCGCAGTTACCAGCTTGCCATAATGTGCCTGTTTTTCATATTGCACACTGTACTGAAAATACAATTTTACTAAATAAAGATTTCTAACAGCGCGTGTAGAGATGAATGTAATGTGATAAAACGGGGTCGCATACTACCGGTTTGCTATTTCCACAACGCGCGAGCTTACCGCCCCTGCATCCTTCGGCAGCGCATTCACGCACGCAGCGCACGCTTGTCATGCCCCATCTGAGTTCAGAGGCGAGGAGGGAGCTAGGATTTGGTCTGTCATCTATATTTAACTCAAGCTGGAGACCGCTCGGGCTGTGTAAAGGGCTCTCTCACTCCGTGTGCGTGCGGTTACCCTTAGACGTTTTTCTTGGTTAGCTGCAGAACAACAACCACACCGGACAGGAGTGACCTGACAGGTAAGGAAGGAGGAGGAGGTGGAAAATGTTGAACTGATTAAACGGGTCGGTGTTCGCTTTGGGAGTAGCAGGCTGTACAAGATTTATACGCGGTTTACCGTGCACAAACCCGTCTTGTTTTGTTTTTTTTTTGCGTAAAATGACCAATTTTTTTTTTTAATAAACCGTTATGTGCCGTCTGCTTCTCGTATGTAAAATACACCTTTGACTTCCGCGTGATCTTCTCGAGCAGCAAACATCTTGTACGAAGCACCGCTGCTGAAGTTAAGGATTTATTATTGTTAAGGCAGGTGTGCAAACGCTTGACTTTTGCTCTTCCATACTTTAACGTGAACGTTTGGGTTACATGATGCGCCTAATCTTCGCTTAACCTTGTGCTCGTGTCCCAGTGATGATGTTCTGGCGTTACTGTAACATTTCTCACTGATTTTAAATGAAAAACTGGGGGGTTAGTTGGGGGTCTCTTTCCCTCTGTGACACCTGACCGGGCAAATATGATATTCGCGGGATTACCGTCATTTGTTTGTGTGTCCTTGAGACTGTGCCATTAAGTACCACACACACCCAAATCAGGTGATTCGCAGTGTTCTGGGGAAACTGGCCTCATTCTACCCTTCAGACGAAGTCCAGCAAATATCCAGCTCAACAATAAATTCTAATTTGCAAAGTAAACGTTTATTTAGTGTATTTGTGTTCATTTGAAATCTCAGAAGCTAAATCTAGATTGCAAACGCCTGTGGCTGTCCTTTCAGCTGTTTAAGGGCTCTGACCTCTAAATGATACTTTGCAGGTTAAGTGGAGGCAAGCAGCTGCCTCAGGTCATAGAAACCATGGAGGGACTCTACTTTGAAGTGAAGCCAAGAAGAAGTGAAGCCCTTAGGCCAGTGAGCTCCAACAAACCCCGTCATCAACTAACTCCAAACCACCGCTCATGTCCTTCACTTTCACATCTCACCTCTACAGCACAGTGTCTTCAGAAGCTTGGGAGGGAGAGGACTGCATCATGGGGGCCAAAGATGGAGGAGGAGGGAGAGGAGGAAGAGGTACGATACAAACTGACCATGATTGGTTTTCAGGAAGTCCACCATCTGACCACCATGGCTATGCTACCCTGGGTGGTGGCTGAGATCAGCAGGTCTCAGCCCAGTGAGACGGAGAAAAGTGCTGGGGTGCAGCCTGGAGGTAGGCAGTTGGGACCCGCTACATGCAATCAGACTGTTTTTCTGTGTGTGTCAGCATCAAGGGTACAATGTGTGTCCACACTGGGAGAGAGACTTGTATGGGACCCTCTGAGACACACAGTTCTGTTTGAATGTCTTCCTCACCATGTGACCAAGCTAATTCACAACAGCCAGGAGCCCAGTAGCTTCGCCTGCCTGGTGAGAGGTGCACAGACTTGTGCCTGCTATGTCTTCCAGTGCCAGGACAGCACCAAGGTATGTATGTGTGTATAAGTGTATGTGCACATTTCCTTGGATTTAATTATTTAGGCCAACAATCTTAAATAGTGTTTGGGGCTGTAGAAATAATTTACACATGTATCCAGAGTTAAAAAAATAAATAAATAAAGCCCCATTGCACAATATATCAGAGTACAGCTCCAGCTTCAATACAGGATGGGTAAGAGTAACTCTTCTGTACTTCAGTGGCAGGTAAAAAAAAAATAGATTCCCAAAAGCCAAAGAGAGGTCTCAAGCAACAACGTATGTCAACCACAAACACATCAACACAAGCTCAGCCAGTAAAACTAAAGAGATACAGCATTTCAGTTAATCTAAAACAGCAAGGTAAAGATGAGAATGACATGAGAAACAGGGATCATCAGCCGTGTAACAGTCTCTTCCTTATGTTTGTCCGTATGACAAAAAGCTCCCTGAGCATTCAGCGTGACCCCATCAGAATTTATGATTACATCCCACAGAGAGAAACTGGATCTGGCTTCGGCTCACTTGCAGCCTACATGCAGTGTGCTTTTATTCCATTCAGCAACACAAACAAACAGACAGGCATTTGATCTACTAACAGTGACACACTGCAGACCAACACACCCCTGACCTCTAGTCCTTTTACCTTTCCTCCACATGACGTGCATTGGCAAAAGCCTCTGTGTGTTCACAGTGAAGCTGCAGCTGGTGTTAGATCAGGCCCGAGACATTTGATAGCATGCCATGCCCAACATACCAGAGACTTAAGAGTTGGCCAAACTGGGGAGATGGAGACAATGAAGGGTGCTTAATGTGAAACGAAATGAGTCAGAGATGTCAGAATACAAAATGTCACGTGCATGCGGTGCAGCTCACATAACTGATACCTACACGCTTCAAATATAACAACAGCCACCATTTACTGTGTGGGGTAGTGTAAATATCACCGAGTGTGTATTTGTCTTAAATGTACACATGAAAATGAGAAATTCTTCTGCATACACACAGAGGCGGTTCACGTTCTGGTGTTGTTGATCAAGAGAAGATGAGCATATTTTACATCAACCATGCAGGATGTGGAACAATGTTGCCATGGAGATCACTTCCTGTGGCACAGATCCTGTTATGATGTGATGTTTGCAGCGGAGTGAGTGCTTGTTGTTTTCGCTACCTTTTCAAACATGTGATCATGATGTCAGGCTGACCACCTGTTGCTCTCTCACGCTTACATACTGTACATTCTAATTATAAATGCGGCGTTTGTGCAGCGCTGTGGGGCTTTAAAGACTTAGATAATATAGTCCTTTCTTTAGCCTTTTAAATGCTGTAAAATACAGTAAGTTGTTCACCAGAAAAAAATGCACAAATTAAAACAAGAATGACGGTGATGCACAGCATCAAAAAGATCCCCAATGCTCTACTTATCTAGTTACCTCAATTTCTTTTTAACCCTGTAAAGCCTGAACCATGAAATACATGTACTCAAAACTGCATATATGACTTTTAATTTGTCATTTTTGCTATATTCAGCATATATTCGACACAGCTTTACAGTACAGAACTGTGAAGATGACAAAATTAAACCAGGGTCATACAACTTCCAGGTGTTGCCAAATAGGGAGGACCACCTCATAACCATGAAGTCCTAGAAACCTGGAAAGAAGACATACAAACGCACACAGGGGGAAAACTAAAGGATGTAATTTACACATCTAGGAGAAGTAGACAGAACATGAACAGTTCGGAGAGAAAGAGACCAGAGGACTTTCTGAATCTCCTGGAGGATCCACATCATCTGGAACTGGGCACCAACAACCAGGAGGAGAGAGGGCGGACGAGTGTCAGCACAGACAAACCTGACTGAAAATAGGACAGAGGAGGAAACTGGGAGAGTGAGGGAGAGGGAGCTTTGGGGACAACAATTAATCTTACCTGTATGGACTATAATGTAAATTAGGTGTAATACATTTACTGAGAAGGAGACTGACCTGCAGCTCTAACAGGAGGTTACAACTTTGGATTAATGAGCCTCTGGTATTCTGAACCGAGCACCTTATGATAAAGCCTTTTTGCTTTCTTTTTAATTCTAGGGACAGATAGCATCCCTATATGCTGCAAAGCTCATACTGTTGATATATTCAAAAATGTAAGAAAATCAGACTGGTATGAGGAGGCATTTACAATTTGTATTTCATCAAAAGCACCTTGTAGGCTGAGGGTGGAAAGCTGTGATGAAAAAGCTGCGAATCAGTAGCTCTGCATCAGGCATGGGTAGACACTACACTGTTCAACCTGCTATGTGAGCTGTGCCAACCACACACGGGATACTGCTCTTTGCATCTGTGATTGTTGTCACTTTCAAATGTAGAGGGTGAAAGTGCAGTAACGGCAGTTTCATTTTAAATGCAATGTCACATGTTTATAGGCTTAGGTGTGAAACTGCTTTCAGCAAAAAGACACATACAGTACTCATTTCCACGTGGGGTATTCAAATTTAGACTGTTGTGATATGAAATGGGTACTTCTGTGTCTCTGATGTGGTCAGATATGTGCCAGCACAGCCTGAAGATGCCGGTTCGGTGTCATGACTGTCTGGGATACTTAATGTAAACGAGTTGTTATGAGCACCATACCAAGTTAAACTTGAGTAAGAAAATATTCTTGGACCATTTAGTGTTTCAGATGGTTTTCAGTTCTTTAAAGGAATGTTTCAGGATTAAGACTTTGTTTTTAGCCCGACATTTATAGTGAAAGTTTGACAATTATAATTTCAGGGAAGGGAATGCATTGCACTTTGTAACAGATCAACACTGTGCTTTGCAGTTTCTTTTGAGTATTTTGTGAATGCGTGTGCATGTTCGTAGAGATGTGAGAAATTTTGTGGTGAAAATCAGCATTATGGGGAAAAAGACCATCAGTTCTTAATTTAAGCGCTTACGGCAAATAAATATAAACTTCCTATTTTGCATCAAGGGAGAGAAACAATCCCAGGAGGTCCGTGGGATTTCCCCTTCTGGTGGAGTCGTTAAAGAAAATCACCACTAGGTGTCGCCACAGAGGTGCTTAAAAATCTGTTTCAGCTTGAAAATCTGGATGAGTTTGCATTTGTTGCTCTGTTTTTGTGTGAAATCAGCTGGCAAGCCAGCTTCTCTTCACTGTAACTGGTGCGCCTATATACTTTGTGGTTCCTCTGCCAAGGTGAGAAAAGAGATCAAGGTTTGGTTTGTTTGTTGGCCCAATTTCTTGTATCCTTGTGGTGAGATGGAGCAAAGGGAGATGACATTACATTTTGCTGCAGATCCAGATCATTACATTAAAAAGACAAAAACAAGATCTTGGAGGAGAATGTGCTCTCTGGGTGCCTTTCAGTTAGTTGCAACTATTGCCATCCTTTCTTCTTTTTAACAGATGGTACTCACTAAAGAGTAGATATTACAGCACTAGATTGTTTGTTTTTTCTTTTTATTGGTGTCTACTAATTGAACATTTAATAACACTGCTCTTGCAGTGTTTTATTTCTTGCTACTTTGGTGATGAAAAGGCAGTGTTCACAAACAATAACAGTTTATTTTCATCACTAGTAGGCTACTGTTACCAGTTAACCTAACAGTAATTTATTAGATACTTTGCTGAATAAATGGCTGATTATACCGAGTTTTTTTAATGCTGTGCATAATAAATAAATGTTGAGTAAGCTCTTCATTACACACAATGTCCCATTTTATCTTTTTTATGTTATTTTGCAGGCAGTTTCAGAAGAATTATTTTAATCCATATCCACTGATTCGTTTCCATATCCACTGATTCATTTCCATTAGATATCAACAGTACGAACAATGATAGTGCATTTTATTGCAAATTAATCACTGCTTGAAATAACTGTTAAACATTTATGAGGTTTTCATAACTGCTTTTCATTGAATCCTACAACTGTTGTATAATTGTATAAGCCATCCACTCAGTCATGCATTTTGAAAAGTAACTGATTGTGCATGAAAATATATGTAAATGCAGTGCAATATCCTCTACACAATGGCTGCTGAGCATGCCAGAACTGTATCAATTACTGACTTTGATATTAATAAAGACCGGAAACTTTTGCGCCACAAGTTTGCTTTTTTCCCCAAATCTCCCTCAGTGGCGCTCCCCACAGGCCGTGCATTCTTGTGTGGTAATGTTATTTATATTCAGTAATACTAACGAAAGTAAGAGATATGCATCTAGTAACGGTAATGTGAAGTCCACTCTTATTTCTGCCGCCGAAACTTTGACCGCTCCGGGACAGGAACTGTGTCCATTTTCTCAACGCGTATTGAAGGATTTGACTGCGACAAGTCATCCGCAGTTACCTGAAGGGAGGGAAACGGAAGTTTCCCGTTTTACCTTCAAAATAAAACAAAAAACTCGTTTAGTTTGAGTGAATTACATGTTGATCGTTTGAACTGTTTTATGGCGAAATCATTTAACCGGAAGCTGTATTGTCTTACGCCGCTGAACCCGAATACGAGCAGGAGGATCCTCCTCGGCTTCAGCGAGAAAAATCAACTTTCCAATGAAATGATTTTGAAGAGCTTCGCGCTGCCAAGAACGAGTTACGGAGAAGTAACCATTCAGATTTAGTTTTTGTAAAGTTTATGGTGGATGGGATGAAAGCGCGACTCCAGCGACTCAACCTGTTCAACAGCAAACAAGAGCAGAGAGATGTGAGTGGAGTTTGAAGGCGTTGTTTTAGTTTGTGTGTCATGCTAAAGTGGACAGTTAGCTAACGTTAACGAAGCAGTAAGTGAACGTTTACATTAGCCAAATTAGCGCTACATGTTTACGGTAGCCTTAGCCATTTAAACGACTCCGGTAGAATAGTTGTTACATGTCTAGTAACGTTTTGTGTACCTGTTAACGTTTTAAAGACCAAATTATTTCGCTGCCACCTTGAGATGCAGGCTTGTCTTGGTTTAAAATGTGCTTAACATTGCAAATAACAAGTGATTACTATAATTCATTCTCTCAGCTGGAGTATCAGTGATTTCATGGTGACCTTCCCATTGGCATTAGCTCTGGGTGCTATTTGGGTGGTCATTTAGGCTTCTGCAGTTTGATTTGAATCTTTTCGACCTGGATGGTGTGAAGCTGAGTTGTATTTACAATGGCTAAATATGTCTGCTTTTTAAACTTCCTCTAAAAGTTGGCAGAAGTTTTGTACTTTGGTGCTTTCATGCATGTGTGGCCATCTACAGATGTGTTTATGAGAGAGAATAAGTTGGGTTTAACTGTCAGTAAGGTTTTTTCTTCATCTCCTGCAGAATGTCAAGACTTAATGCAAGAACACACAACTCTTGTAAAATGTGATGGGACTTTTGTCACTTCTAATATTTTCAAAATCGGCCCATTATATAATCTATAGGTAAATCGTTATTCTACTTACAAGTTTGGGAGACATTACTCTTTTTCCTCCTCACTCATAGTATTACTCATCGTGGTTTTTATGACAGTAGTTAAGTACTTCAGTAATAAAACAGTGTTTTTCCTTTCCTTGCTGGTCAGAGCTTCTGCTTCTGTAAAGCAGAGATTACTAATTGTCAGACCCTTTGTAGAGTTGAGCACATGAAAATCCAGTCTGCGTAGCTGCTGCTGACTCAAGCCAAATGTAGGTGTATGTGAGTGTGTGAATGAGTCATGGCGATATCACCTCCAGATCTTTTGTGCTCCTGCCAGTACTGTGGTCCTGGAACAGGAGGCAAGTTGCGTATGGCATATTAGTCATATAGTCTGCCGTGAGCTCTTACTTGAGTAGCCTACCTCTATTGTAGCTGTTTCACTTACATGTCGTCTCAAAAGCTTGTACTCAACAAGGCTCAACATTTGTGCTGTAAATTATTTGGGATGTTTTCCAAAACTGTTGTCACAGCTTTTGTTTAGGCATGTTATGGTAGGTGGTAGGGTTTCATGGTCTCGGGGGTCTTGTGTCTGCTCTTTGCAGATCATGTGCTTCTATTGGCTTCATTGAGCCATTACCTCCAGCTTGTACTGTCGCATTTTACAGCCGAATGTGAAGCCGCTGGGATGAGAACACCTTCAAGTCTGGGGCTATTGTTCTCAGCCAGAAAAGCCCACTCTGGGTTGGGAATGAGTTTCTGCCCCAAGCGGACGAGTTTAAATGTCTCTGGTTCTTGGTCATGAGTGAGGGGAGAGAGGAGCAGAAGATCAATAGACAGATTAGAGTGGAGAGTCTGTAGCGGTCTGTTGTGGTTAAGAGAGAGCTGAGTGTGAAATCAAAGCGTCAGTTTTCTGGTTGATCTGTATTCCCACACTCACCTGTGGTCATGGGCATTGGGTAGTGACTGAAAAAGTAAGATCATGAATACAAGAGTTGGAAATGAGCTTCCTCTGAAGGATCTCTGGGCTCACCCTTAGATGGGGCGAGGGGCTCCAGAGTGGAGCCTCCAGTCCTCCACATCCAAAGGCCCTAGTTGAGGTGAGGCATCTTACCAGAATGGCTCCCTGGGACCTCCCAGGTGAAGTTTTTCCAGCGTCTCCTACCAGGAGGTAGTCTCAAGGCAGACGCAGGACATGCTGGAAAGACTACATCTCTCAGCTGGCTTAGAAACACCTTAGTGTCTCCCCCCAGATGAGGTGACGGAGGTGGCTGGGGAGAGGAGGTCTCTGCTCCGACTGCTGTCCCTGTTACTGATCACATTAATTAAGGCTTTGAACCAAAATAGAAAATAACTTTCAGTAATGTTCATTAGTAACACCTGTGTTTTACCTGCTACTTCATGCCAAAATGGCTGCTGTGAAAAAGATCAATTTTAATATCAATAGAAACATGTATCTTTTACAATAATGCTGTCATTATTTGTAGAGTTTTGATCAAAATTCTGCAAGTGGAACTGTTAACAAGTATTGTCAAGTTAGTTTGAACACAATTCTTTACTGAGCTGAAATGAAACCTTCTCAGATAAAACAGCTGACTTCAGACTTAGCTTGGAAAGTACCGCAGGCAGCCTTTTTATTTTTTTTGACAGCAAAACAAAAACCTTTTAAAAGTGATAGCTGTTAATGATTACCCAAACTGTCCACGAGAGACATTAGATTTCCTTTTTGGCCGCTTGCTTTTTCCTCTCTCATTTTTTTTTTGGGTTGCTCTCTCCATGTGACACACTCCATGCTCTGAAGTAAAAACAAGCTAGTAAACTGGAGAACGCCTTCCTGTCTTTATGTAAACAACAGTATGTTCCTGTCGACTGTCAAACTGCTTTTTTGCCTGCTTGTCTGGGAGTCTGTAACTGTGTCCGTTCAGCGGCTGCTCGTCTCTTCAGTCACTCTGCCGGCCTTAACATTTACTCCCTACAGACTGTCAGTCTTCTAAGATGGAAACCTTGAAGGTGTCTATGATCCTTACTGACCTAATTTATTCTCAGTCAAGAGTTCATAGCATGTAAACTACAAGGCCTTACATTGTAGCCCTCTTATCACACTCGAATGAGCTCGTTGTCAGTGGTCGTCTTTGTGTTGAAATGGCTCTTCACTCAGTTGGAGTGATATCATATATTTTAAGCTTGTGGTTAACCATTTTCAATATACCGCCTCCCTAACCCTGTAAAATCGCCCTCTTTCTCTTCGTTGCGCTTCACTTTCCGTCAGCGATGCTTCTCATTTGTTGTTTTTACATTGAACTTTGAACTTGGCTGTGCTCCACAAGGCACAAGACCCAGGCACATGACCATGGGAAGCAGAGATGTGGGACTTTCAGCTGCCTTGTCATCTTTGTTGTTTATTTTCTTGCCTCACTGGTGTGTCACTGGGGTTTCAGAGGCATTTCTCTCTAAGTTTTAATGTTTCCCTACCAGCATTACTAGTCAGAAGCATACAAATTAAATGCCTATTTAGGCTTGGCCTGCAAGTTTAAAACTGAATGTATCCACAAAATATGTTAATCAAAATGTTGTGTGTGTAATTTTTTTTCCTTAGATTTAGCTTTTATCCTTGTTTTGCTCTTTTGTGACATATTGTTTAGTTTGGTTAAACATAAATGCTTTACTTTGGAGCACAAAGTTGTTAATTATATTCAAATTCCTTATGAATTTAAATTGCGCTGCTGTGTTTTTCGTTATTGCGTTTTGGTGGTAAACCCTTTATCTTGTGAGCCAACTGCTTTATAAAAGATGTGGGTCACACTTCTGCACTGGAGTTCCTCAAAATTATAAATAACCTAGGAGTCAGATAGGTCACAAAGTCTAGATAGGGTGATAGCAGATGTAAAAAAAAAAGAAAATATTTATAGTTATCAAGTTTCAAAACTTTATTTTGTTAAATGTTACTTTGTTTTCCCCAGTTGTTTTGAGTTTGAATGTACAGTATGTTAAGAATTAAAGGAATGTTTTCAAATCTGGGCTTAAGGTTTAGGCAGGTTCACACTGGTTAAGCTACCTCTCTCCGAGTCAGAGGGCCTGTACTATTCGGCAACCCGTATGATGGTGACACTAACCGTGCTTTGCACATACAAGGAGAATAAACTTTCAATAATGTCTGAGACATCTTCTATTCAATTTTTAAAACTTTTAACTGAAAAATATTTCCATGTTTATAGACTGGATTTTTTTTTTTGTCATGGAGACTTGTGGGGGAAAAAAAAATCATATTTTTACAATATTCCTAGGGAATTTAGCCAGTGATTTTGTCTTGGTAACAGACTATCGTCTTCATGTATATTTGAGCTCTTTTCTCTTTTTGAATACACCAAAGGGTTAGTTTTGTTTACTGTACTCAACAGCAGCTTCTCTTTCGCTGGTGGTTCTTGTGTAACTTCCTTCTTTTTTTCTTTTTTTTTTTCTTTTTTTGAGGTCATTACTACAGTGCTTCTTTTTAATTCTGGTATGGTGAGGGACACCAAACTTTTTCAGCGCTGTTCCTCGGTGAGAGGCTGAGTTTGTGGGTCACTCCCTGAGGCTCTCCAACTGCCTTCCTGTCTGAGATCAGCCTCATGTAAACATTCCACTGTGCGAGGTACTGTGTGCTGTGTGTCCTTAGCTAGGGCTGCACCCACACAAGCAAAAACTCTGTCGACTTTGCTTCAAACCTCCAAATCAAAAGTTTCAGCACATTACAAGTAGTCCAGAAGAGGAAGAAAATAGTGGAGGGGTGCTTAAAAGAGTATTTTGTAAACATAGCTTTAGTTGTTTTATCTAACTGTCTAAATCCCCAACTCATTCACAACAGGAAAATAATTAAAAATAATGAAAATGTATTAGTGAGATTCTGTGAATCTCTGCTTGTCATTTGAAGGGCATTCCACAAGGCAGTGACTGATTGAAAATGTAGAAGAGGGTGATAATATCACCATGCTGGGCAGTTCAACAGGTTATCAAACACCAAATGCAGAGGAAGTGAAACTCAGTTTGTGGGCAGAAATATGGTAAGAAAAGGCTTAACCAGGACAGGAAAGAAGTGGCTGCTCAGTATCTTTTGTCACAGAAGGACACAAAAGAAGGAGAAGGAGGGAGAGGACAAGGACTAAATGTATCTGTTGGTTGAAGTGTTTCAGAGTCAAGCAGTGAAAGCAGGAGGGGAGCAGAGAGAGCCTGTTGTTAGTGGACAAACGGCAGACCTCACTCTCATGCCAGAATGATTAAAAGCAAGTAGGCACTAGAAAGCACAGAGTGAGAAACACGATGTCTGGATGGCTGTGTGTGAAGTGAATGACCCTCTTGTTCAAGAGGGAAGACGACAAGATAGTCAAAAAGATATATAGCACAAAGTATCTTTGAGTCTGAAGAAGTAAAGGCACAAAGACTTTTTAAAAGAAAGTATGTATTTAATAAAATTGTTGGATTGCTGCTGCAGTAACTAGACTTACAGTTAGTGTAATTGTTCTTTGGAATTCAAATGATTCAAAATAAGGATGGAATTGAAAGAAATGTAGTACTTTGCAAAAGTCTTGATCCATCGCTCATTTCTTTATATTTTGCTTCCAAAGAGCCAGACTTTCTTGTCATTTTTTAAATGGTCTTGAACAATAGTTGTCCAGACTTTCAAAGGGGTTTTGTTTTGTTGTTGTTTGTTTTTTGTCTGCTCATTTGTTTGCTTTTTACATTGGCTGCTTTTTCACTCATTTTCGGTCCTTGTCCTTGCCTCGGCATGGTGTGCACTGTGTCTTTAAAAATTAAGGAAACCGGCCTAGAGCAGATGAACGGTATTTGAAAGTCGTGTCCTTAAGAAACAGGAAAAAATCCAGCAAACACCTGACACAGGACCTGAGAGGGACATCTGTCCCTTCAGCTGATCCATCTACTGTTCACTGAAGTCTCATCAAAAATGGTCTCAATGTAAGGGTGGCTGTCGAGAAGCCATTCCTAAGGGAGAGAAAGAGGGAGAAAAGGCTGAGGTATGCTAAATTACATAAGAATTGGACTGAAAATCAGTGGCAGCAGGTCTGATGGGGTGATGAATCAAAATTTGAAATTTTTGCTTCAAATTGTTGTCAATGTGTACAGAGGAGGTCAGGAGAGAGGTATAACAGTGAGTGTCTGCAGTAAAACACAGTGGAGGCTCTGTCATGGTTTGGAGCTGCATGTAAGCCAGTGTTGTTGGGGATCCTGGCAAAATTGATGGAATTATGAACACACAAAAGCACCATCAGATTTTGATCCACCACACAATACCATCTGGAAAGCGTCTGATTTGCAACAGCTTCATTTTTCAGCATGACAATCTCAAAAACACTGCAAATGCAGTAAAAACATTGAAGCAGCATGGGATCATCATGACAGAGGACAAAAGGCAGCCAACATCCAAAGAAGAGCTTTGATTGTCCTTCAAGAAGCCTGGAGAACTATTCCTGAAGACTATGTAAAGAAATGACAAGGCAGCTACCTCAGAGAGTTCAGACTGTGTTGAAGATTAAGGGTGATCATACCAAATATTGACTTTCAGGTAATTAGAATTCTGCAAACTCTGTAATGTCTGTATTTCCATATGTTTGCGCATTTAAATAAATCACTGCACTGGACAAAGTACTTAAACTGTATGTGAACTCCATATATTCAAGGAGAAGAAGTCCAGTTAATGCAGCTGCATCTAGAGGTAGGTGGAGGGTAAAGTTGGAAACATGGAAGTGAGAAGTAGCCAAGGATTACCAAACTGCATTCCTACCTTGTTTTTACTTGTGTTTGGTCACAATTAGGGACGGGTACTAACAGCCAGTTTTGTTTTGCCTCTGTTCATTCATTACAGTCATTTCTTAAAAACAGTTCTCTTTAATTTAAACACTCATTCACCAAGAACAAAATGTTTTGTGTACTTTTCACACAGGAATTTATCTGGTAATCCTATAACGTCTGCAGTGTTGTTTAACGTGAAGTCCCAAACTGAACAGGATGTGTGAACAAACGTGGTTACTTTACCTTCATACTGTTTTAATATCTTCAAAAAGAAAAGTAAACTTATGCTTTTCTTTTTGAAGAATACTTATTATACTTATGATTTACACATTTAGCTGACACACGTATCCAAAGCAACTTCCAGGTGAGAACAGAGTGTCATGTGTTTGCTTTGCTAAAAGAGCACACGTCATGCCGAGGCAAGACACAGCAGGACCTGGCTGGAATTGTGTCTGAGAGTGCAGATTTAGTGGTCGCTCTGGCATCTCTCGTGAATGACATCACTGATGTGGCTCAACTACTGCTTCTGCTTTGCTCATCCACTTCCTCCTTTTTGTTCTTTGGTCTGGTACACTGCCAATATGGGCCGCAATAGAAGCATGTATACTGAAGGCAGCAAAGGGTTGTTGTCTGAGTTGAATGGTGTTATCTTTTGTCCAGTGCTTGTTTGTAAATAGATTAAAACAAGGAAGTGGGACCAATTATCCTAAAAATCCTCTCTGGTCATGCATAGCCTGTATAGCTAGATCCAAGCAAGGTAATAACCTTTGAAAGTAAGACATTAATCAAAGTAGAAAGCAAATAAAACTACGTTCTGTGTGCAAAAAAACTTGCAAGAATAACTAAAACTCTGAAGAAGTTTAAAGCTGCCTCCTACCTCAGTGCCTCAGTGAGTTGTGTTGCCTGGATAACAGGAAGTTCTCGATGTACATCACTGAGCTAATTTTGCCGCTGTTGTGAGTAATCAGGAAAAGGCTTTAAATTAACAACACAGAGTCTCTGCTGTGTGGAGGAAAAAGATCAGAGTGTGAGTTTTTATGTAACAAAGCCCTGTATTGGGGATACACTGATTGTGAAATTAAATCACGGTCTGTCTTTGTTGGGCTTTCTTAGATTTCTGTCGCTGTGTCGCTTTTACATCTTTACTGGCACACGCAATGTGTCAGACTCTTTTAATGGTAATGGACCATGTGTTAATGTGGAAAGAGTAGCTACAGAAAAGGGCTTTTGTGTGAGCAAGAACCTGGAGTTACAGTTCATTTGTTCTGGGCTGTCCCCTCTCAACCCTCAATGCCCCAAAAAGTCCAAACAGTCAGAGTGAGCGCTAGTGAGCTTATCTGAGCTTCAGAGACAGATATTTCCCTTAAGAGGTAATCTTAGTCAAACACAGCTAAGAGGAGCCAGGGGAAGAGAGTGAATATTAAACTGCATTTGCAAGGTTGCCAGAAACATGACTCAGATGAATTAATAAAGCTTTGTGTCCCTGCTACTTGTATAAATATACAACTTTTACTAAGATGTTAAGCACAAAAATGTAATAGGATGATTTGCAGACTGAGCCAATTCATCAAGGCCAGGCAGTTAACCAGAAACCTTTTGCCTTCAGTTGAAACATGAAATCTATTTAAGTTATAAAACCAAAGAGTGCTCTTTATTGCTCTGTTATGCCAGCTTGTGAGTATATAAAATTTTTTATTAATCATATTTTGCTCTCTTTTTCTTTGCCCCTTGAAAGGCATGTTTTTTTTTCCCAGGAGAAAGTTTTATTTAAATTGTACATAAAATAAGTTTTCATTACAGATGTATATAAGAGGATGTGGGTTAAGTAAGTAATTAACAGAAAACATTGTATGGCTAGACGTTTTGGTGGCTTCTGATACTCTCCTCTGTCACTGACTAGTACATTCAGCCTCTGTGTCTCAGTGTGCTCCCAAAGTTTCCTGACACCAATCTGAATAAGTACTAGCCAATCACAAGAGCATCAGAATGGTGGTGCACATCTAAAAGAAGCGTCTAAGTAGACATAAGTCAGATGTAAGGTCCACAATGAGAATTAAAGCGTCTGGCATGCTTGGTGTATTTGACTTGGGTCATTTAGCATGCACCTCAGGTAGTGCATTAAATAAGTGATTACTTAAAGTAATTGCAGCTTTTTGAGCATTTGTTGATATAGGGCTAATCATGATACCATTCTAAATTCAGGAACTCAATGTTTTTAATGACCTAAGTTTACTATGTCTTTATATTAGATGCTTCAGTTTTAGACTTGCCACAAAATAAAAAATAAAAAAATCCAAAGCAAATACTTTTGTAAATATTGAGTTTTAACTTGTTGTTTGTTTTTTAATTTAAAAAAAAAGAAGCCATTAATGAGAAAAAATTGGTGAATAAAGTTTGTAAGGCAAGAGAGGAAATTAGAGAGGATTGGTGAGGAAGAAAAGAAATAAGGGAATCAAAGGAGGAATGAACACAAAGCCTGCTTTGAGACCAAAGGTCTCAGTTTGGCATTTGTTCAGCAACAGAAGACGACACAAGGGCTGCTTTATTCAGGGGACCCATAAGACACTCCATATGGCAGGTTAGCTCATAGTGAGGTGTGGCATTTACACTGATGCATGGAAAAGTTGTGTTCTTCAGTATCCAGTGTGCATTTTTTGTTTTGTGTGACAAATCAGTGAAATAACAACTTTAGAGATAATAAGGGAAATCTAAACAAAACCATTGGGTGTCATGGTGATGCAGTTGGGTTTTTTTTGCACGGCAAGAAGGGCCTGGGTTCACTGGACGGCTGGGGTCTTTCTCTGTGGAGTTGCATGTCCTCACTGTACCTGCGTGCCTTCTTTTCTTGATACTCTGGCTTCCTCCCACACTCCAAAGACATGAATGTTGGATAAATTGGTGATTCTGAGTTGGCCATAAGTATGAATGATTTTCTATCTCTCTGTGTTAGCCCTGTGATAGGTTACCAGTGGTGGTCTGTCCAGGTTATACCCTGCCTCTTGCCCAGTGGCATCTGAGGTATGCTCCAGCCACTCTGCAACTGTGAATTGGGTGGATGAATGGCTCATAAAATTACTAGAAGATAAACTTCACTGTGGTAATGGACATGATGGTAATGCCTGAACACGTGACAGTAAACGTCTCACAGGGATGGGTAGTCCCTGTAAGAGGTTTACTGTGGCATCCCACTGGTTTTATTAGAACTTTTATAAATATTCTTTCAAAGGAAAAAGACAGATATCTCAGCAACATAGCATTTCAGTCACATGGTAATAGTAATATAAATTGGCCAAGCTCAGCCTGGTTCTGACCAGCATCAGTGTAAGAACAGCCCTAAATACATGTTATTCATAGGTGTGTGTGTGTGATAACATTAGAGAGCATCAATAAAGGACCACGCCAGTGATCACAGGATCAAAGCATGTGAATAAATGAAATGTATTTTGCAAAAGTGGCAGGTTTTTTTTTCCGAAGCATCTCTGAACTTTAATTTTTGAGATTTGAAACTTGAAAATGGTGTGGAATTTTATTGTTTACTGAGAAACAACCCACAATAATTTGTCAAGGAAACTGGAAATTAAGTTCTTAGAGGCAATGTGAAGATTATGGTAATGACCTTTTATGAATCCACAAGGACAGTGAAGTATTTTTTTATGATGCAGGTTCACAATGTGGAGATTCAAATTTGTCATGTTGTGGCAGAAGTAGAAAATGTGTATGGCTAGACTTCTATTTGAACTTCATGTCAGTGATTCGTGTTGCTGTAAAAACACACACACTATAGCTGGTAATGTTGGTGATTCTAAGGCAGCCAAGCCTAAAGTCAGCTGTGTATTTTGAGTTAAGCTTTTTCAAAGTTGTTTATCTTTACTTAAGCTCAAATGGATGTGATGTGACACTCAGCTCAGTTTTCTTCTGCAGTTCCCATTTATGCAATTAGTCTAAATATAGGTTGCTAAATGACATGCAATTACATAATGGTCTTTACAGTAGTTCTTATCACATTCTTATCTTTCCAGGTTCCTGAGATCATCAGTACATTGAGGCAGGCTGGCAAAAGCTCAGCACGCAACAATGATGTCACCACTGTTTCCAGCAAGACTTCCACAGGTTCTGGAGGCAGTGATTCATCCGAAACATGGATTTCCTCCCTCTCTAGTACAGCCACCTCCATGGCACCCACATCTATTGTGTCTCCAACAGCCTTTGCCAAAAAGTTTGAGGTACTATACTGCGGCCGTGTTAGTGTTGCTCACAAGAAAGCCCCTCCTGCCCTAATTGATGAGTGCATTGAGAAATTTAGCCAGCTGCATGGCTCAGGGACAGCTGATAAAGGGGGAAATGATGGGGGACTGGTGGGTGGGCTGAAAAGGGCATTAAGCTTCCAATCTAATGGACTGGGAAGTGGTGCTGTTAGTAATGGTGCGGCAGAGAGCCCAACCACTGGGAAACGCCCAGTTCTGTTCAAGCGAGACCCCAGCTTTCCCTGTCTACAGGCCCTGGATGAGAATGGTCTTTCCCCAGAGATTTCTAACAGCAACACTACTGATCCACGCACCCGGTCTGCTGATGTGCAGCCCACCAGCCTGAGGGAGAACAGGACCATGCTGTTTATGGTAATTTTCACAAGTGGACATGTGTGCACATGCACACACACACATACACACACACACACAAAAAAAATGAAGGTATGTTCACATTACTCAGCTGGGCTACTCCAAAGGTCTATAGTGGTTCACTATTAATGAAGACAATTTCAAGACTGTAATTATTGTCAGTTATACAGTTGTTATTATATTATTTGTATAAATTTTATGTTATTACATGATAATGCAGTTAAAGGTTGGCACAGTGGTGCAGTGCCACCTCGCAACGAGGATTGGGTTTGAACTGTCGCTCTTTCAGTGTAGTTAGCAATACGTAACTGAACGAAGTAAAGTTAACAAAACA
>JAMQGT020003982.1:0-22324 GCA_024447675.2 Pterophyllum scalare
TGTGTTATGTTGCATGTACTTCGTTCAGTTACGTATTGCTTAGGTTGTTTTGTTTTTTTTCCTGGAATAGAATTACTGGTATGAGTAATTCAAGCCAGGGTCATTTCCAAGAAGCATGTTTACCAAATCTTCCTTTTTACCTTAGGTAAATAAAAATAAATACACTTAGACTGGGGATGTCTCACCAAAGTTATTCAGCTAGCTCAGTAAACATTATTCCTTTAAAAACAGTCTGATCTGCAAAATATATGATGTGAAAGCTCATCGGAAAGTTCACTGTGACGAATGAAAGTGTGAACCAAATCGTTTTGAAAAGAGATAAATGCACAATATTTCTAACGCTGGACAAACAAGCACCAGTGCAGCTAAAGTGCTTTTCAGATAGATTTCCTTAAAATAAAAGAACGGAGAAAACCATAAGAATTAACTCAGGAATAACATGTGAGTTTTTCCAGCCCATGCTCCTGCTTGGACTCATGGAACGACATCTCTGGTGGTGAAACTGAAATAAGCAGCTTTATGGGCTTAATTGAGCGTGCACATTCTCTGACATCAGGTTCAGCCCCCTGAAAGGGGCCCTTATTTATCCCAATCTTCAGCACAAGTTCAAGTCAAGAGCTGCCCTCCTAATATAGGTAATAAATCAGAATGTCCACTCAAATAACTGCTAGTGCATGACTCAGATACATACATTTTTCTTCTACACCAGGGGGGTAGATGGGATTTTGACTGCACAGGTCTGGTTGCATAAGGCTACCAACATTCTACATTTTCCTTAATGTCAAAAGTACCACAAAAAAGACAAATAACAAAATTATTATAAGAAATTGGTTTTAATAACAACTTTTTTTCTGGAAAGCTTGTCTTGAAACAGATTGCTGTGCCCGAGTCTCAGTTTATGCCCAAAAAAATATTAGAAACAATTAAACAACAAACCATATCTGATACACTGGAGTTACATTTGGCATGTTCATGTTGACCTGATGGCCTTAGCAAACACTTGTGAACTAAATATCTTTAATCAGTTCAACTAAATCTTCAGCAGAAACAAACTCAGTCAGAAAGTACAAAGGGAAGGACCTATAAATATATTTTGCATATATTAGATAAAGTTTTTTGCAACACGCAAACACGCCAAATTTAAATGATAATTTTGTATTTAAACTGAGTTGTCAAGTAGAAATGAAAATCATAAGGGTATTGTCAGATTTATGTTAGTCAGTATAAACAAAAATAAATAAATAAATAAACCTTTCCCTGAAGTCTGAGTCAAAGAAGCGGAGATTAAATCAAGATTAAAATCCCTAAAAAGAAAAATGTGTGCTGCAGAGTTCTAACTTCAATCTTACACTCACTGCGTTAATATGTTTTTCATACCCTGCTGCTCCTCATCTTCTGGCCTTCTGAGAGCTCTATCAGAAATTTATATTCATGAGCTTTTACAACTAATGGTAACCCCATAGTTATCCTTGTACCACTATCGCTCTCTGCTAAATTAATATTAATGCATGTGAGCATTGGGTTCAGTTAAGTTTATGGGTAATCATATTCAGTTTATTCTTGGTAGGACACCATTCACCGTGATTAAAGGCTACAACAGTGGCGTTCTCCCCAACAGGGCGTATTGGCCCTCTAGCTATTTTCAACCCATATGTGCCATAGTGGCATCACCCTAAAAAAAAAGAAAAGAAAAAAGTTACAAACATGTACACTACACAATCTTCGGTCTGTTTGCTTGCAGACAGCAGACCACCAAAAGACAATAACTCTATTACTTGTTTAATTTCTACAATAAGTAGGCTGCTTTCCTCACTGGAGCAGATTTGTTACCAGCATCAGGCATTAACATAAATCAGGGTGATGTTAGATATTGTCTCCCCACAAAATACTCCAGACTGCGCCCACTTAAAAATCTCATGCTCATTAATTTTATCATTATCCTGGCTTGACCACATCTACCCATCCCTATGTGGGTGATGGATGTGGGCATTGCTAAATCCCATTAATCTTGCCCTACCAGTCCTTGTGAAAACCAAGGAGATGATAAGCTGTAATTCCACTTTGTCTGGGCAAAACAGCCTTGTTTATTCTTAGAAACTGAACATGTGTATTGTGCTAATTATGATGCAAGTGTGCCACTCACCTTGTCTGGCGTTGCAAGATATCCTGTTGGGCTGCAGGATGTACCCGTCTGTGCAGCTGCATCTGTATGACCCGTAGGTGTTCGTGCAGGTTTGGCTGCATGCACCATACATGGCACATTCATCATGATCTTATCAGAAAAAAAAGGCAGAGAGTCATTTGTAACGAATTAGGTGTGCTCAAACATGACCCAAATACATAAAGTATACTTAATGTGGCCTCACTCTGGCACCTCAGGTATAATTACTTTTATAAGCAATGAGACTTTCTGGAGCTGCAGTACACTATAGCGACTCTTTCTCATGTCTTCCCCAACAGAATCAAACTCCAGAAGCACTCCCACTTTGTTAAACTTATCCTACTTCCATAATTATACAATGACGTTGGTATTTGGTATGTGCAGAATTCAAATAAGTCACTGCAGCTGTAGCAAAATCATGTCTTCCTGTCACACACCTGGCCTGTGGCACATACTAGAAAGAGCATAAAAAAGACACATGAAGAGTTTGTGTGCTCTGTATACATGTGTAAGCATATATGTGTAAACATGTATCTATGCTGCGAGTGTAATGTACTGTGCATGAGGTCCTGTCTGTAGACAGATGGTTCTCATATACCCAGCAACTCCTGCTTATTCATCTGAAAGAAGTCTGGCCGAGGGCAAAAGGAGAGACTTGTATCGGGAGGAGGAGGAAAGGGAGGAAGCGTTCCATGGCAGGAGGCACCCACCAGTGGCGCAGAATCTTACCTCTGCAGCTCGTACCGTCCTCGCCGACCTCAAAGCCGTCAGCGCAGAAGCAGAAGGTGCCATTTCTAGTCATGACACAACCATAACGGCACCGGAGCTCGTGGCAGGCTGACAGGAGCTCTGCAGGGGGAAAGGGAAAGAAAAGATTGAAGAAAAAAAAGGGTATAAAAGGGTAGTTGGAAGGGGAAATGACTTTTTGATTTGGGATATTACTTTTTGATTTTCTTGCCATGGCTCAACTGATCACTGGAAATTTAGAAAGACTATTCAAACTGACCATCACAAGCTCGATATTGTCTTAAACAGAAGCTTCAATCATTCCCTCCATGAAAATGAAAACTGAATGAAAATTATAAAAACTACAGATGCTTCCATGTAAAAGTTAACTACGGTATCGCTGCAGGAATGAACTAAAAAGAGCTGAAAGAAATGTCACTGTGTTGATTATTAAATGTCAAACAACACGGGCTGGAGGAGAGTATAAAGCTATTTGTTATCAAAACATTTAAATAGCAAGAAACTGCAAGTTTCATAAGTCCCATATAAAGTGTGAACTTTGGGAATACATCAAAATGTATCCCCAGACTTTTTGTTGTTAAGCTGTCAAGTGACAAACCGACTGACTGGTAAGAGTGCTCAGGAAGCCAACGCTGTATTTTCAGAATGTTGTGCTTGGTTCTAATGCTGCGTACAGGAGAATAGCAGCTAATTATAGCATGATGAGCATTCAGCAGAATAAAAATGAATAAATGGCACAGTGGAAAGTATAACCCTCGAAACAAAGCCTTAATAGGGCGAAGACTGATATGTCACTGCTAAACATTAATTAATGTCAACTTACAGCCCCAAAGATAAAGGATTGCATTGATTGTCCCTGGTCTTTCTTGTGCTAACCATTTCAAGACATTATGAAATGCTGCTGCAGACCAATTCATTTCTCAACAGGGTGTATTCACATTCAATAGCATAGTGGGAAGTGAATGACAGCAAAAGCTTCAGTTATCATTATTTTCTAAATGACAGTCTTTGGTTTTGTTTTTAGCTGTTCCAATTTTGTTCCAATGAGTTATCAGAGTTTTTTTTCTTTACTAGCTCAGTGAGACATGAAAATGAACCATTGAATTGTTTAAAAAAAAAAAGTAATTTATAAATGTGCGTACATGTACATTTGAGTACAGAGTGTACAAGTTACAGTGCAATATGTGGACTGGTAATCATAAAACTGATTTAAAGGAGAAAGGGCAGAAAAACATATAGCTAAGACAGGCAAATGAGCTTTGAACATAACATATTTTGCAGCCAAACACACGTATACACATACTGAAAATGTTCTTCAGTGTTGTAAATTTTCAATAGTTTTAATCGACTAATTTGAACGATTTCACTATAAAACAAGTCTCAGTGTTAAACTTCACTTAGGTGTGTGCACAGAATACTTTTATTGACATTCAAATATGCAGGATTATGTCCTTTTTTAAAAAAACTTTTAACAGCTTCAGAAATGGCTTAGATGGTACTACAGTGGTGAGCTTTCTTTGTATTTGGTTTTCATATAGCCCTCAGAGGAGTTTTGACTGACAGGGAGCAGAATTTAAAATGACTGAATTTTCATTTGGGGGGCAAACAATTTTTAGAGTGATGGAGAGCAAGCAAATACAGAAGTATTATAAAATGGTAAATGCACAGTGACCTTTGGACCACAATCATGAATCCTCCTCCCCGGCTCATGGTGGTAAAAGGACTGTAGGGTAACATATAAACAGCAGCATTATGAATGCACAAATAAAAAGAGAGAGAAAAAAAGAAAAGAAAATCTAAAATGTATGATGTTGCTTTTCTGTGCTTAAAGGATGTGCATTTGACATTAATCTTTTTGACTGCTCTGCACTCTGTTGCTCTAGAAGAGTGCAAAAGTCAGTGAGGTATTTTGCTATGCCACAAATGCATTAATTCAAAATTGCCAAGTGAAGTTTCAGAACAATACACACCGAGTGTCAAGCAGACTTGACACTTGATAAGGCATGAAACAAAACCACTGAGTCACAGTACTCAAAATAAGGTTGTTACATACACACACACACACACACACACACACACACACACACACATACAGTATATATATGAACAAAGCTCCAAATTGATGCAGTGCAGCAGCAGTGTAAAAATGGATTGAGATCTACATGCCCACCATGTGTTAGTTTGTTCTGTAAGAGATCTAATTTTTCACAAGGATCTTGGATCTGTAAATATGTGTATGCATTCAATAATGTATAAAACCACACAAGAACTCAGTCTGGGACCTTTTTTTTTTTCCTTCTGACTGTTGAAACCCTTCTGACTGTTGAAACTATTCCACCTTCAAAGTGTTTCAGAAGTTTTCAACAGTGAATGATAAAAGGTTTTCACTGTTTCCTTCCATCACAATAGACAGAAACCAGGAGACAAGGTGCTGTTGTGGCAAGAAAAAGAGATTTCAGATCACCAACAAGGTCCTAACAGGTACAACATGTCTAAAACAGGCCCTGTAAGAAACTCTGCCACTTGGGTCTCATTAGCAGTACGTCTGTACATAAGGGATTTCCTTTGGGTAATAGGTTTTGCAGGAAAGGTAATGCTGCCAGATTGCATTTTTATAAAAGTAATGACTGTTTACATGGAACGTAAAGGTTGTCAGAATTTAATCACATCTTTGAGTAAAAGTGCAAAGTAATTTATTTTTTTTTAATTAAAACATTCTGCAAAAAATAATTAAAGATGATACTCATTTAAGTTAAATGTCTGCCTGGGACTGCACTGTCTTACACAACTCTACCTTTGCCAGCATCACACTGGGAGATAAATGAATAAATAAACAAAAAATAATTAAATAAACATTATATGTCAAGAGTGAATAGCTGCAGATCTGCAGTTAGATAGCCTACAACAGATATACTTGTTTGCTTCTCACTAAACAAACAGCTGACACTTTAGAACTATATTCAATTCATTTTTAGCTCAGTTTCAAAGTTTTTGTTTTTTTTTAATCTTCTGGGATAGAAAAAACAAACAAACAAACAAACAAAATGCATTTGAAAGGTTGACTTTTTCCCAAGATATCAACTCCAGATTAGAATATGCACGGCAATTCAGCCTGAGGTAGCACTTTCCATAGAGCAAGTTAAGGCGTTATTTATAGGCATAATTACATTGCTCGAGCACAAGTATAATTTACATTATTTTTAACCTTGGCTGTACTTTTGTATGTTGGAAATTTTGTTAAGATTTACCCCAGTGAGATGCTGTTTAGTGTTTTATGAATGCCAGATTGAAAATTAAAGCTTTAAATTAGGTTAAATAAATTATTCACATAAATTATAGGATATTTTAGGAATGAGCTTAATTTTTAAATAAGTCAGCCTATCTGCCGCTCGTGTAAGTTCGTGTAATCGAATAATTTCAGAGGACATAATGTGTTTTGGTTATTTTGAGGCTATGCGAAAGTGAACTGTGCTCAGCATGAAGGCATGAAGTATAAAGCAACACTCCTGGCAAAACACGGAAAGGTAAAGCTGTACAATACAAAAGGCGCCGGTTGAAAATAACCAGAATTACAATATCATACAAAAAGCCAGAGGCCAGTAAAGTTGGTCTTCTTGGATAGATACATTGTAACTGGCTGCTACAGGTATCTTCCTGAGGCATTAGCATTTGAATGGCTCGGTATAAGCAGACTTCAGCTGCTACTTCAGACTGCCATTCACTTTGAATATACTGTATGTCAGTGAAATCAAGAAAAAAAAACACAATAGTTTAATGTGGAATAGCTTCTGAACTGGATGCCTGCTGTTATGACTCTAGACAGACACAGATTTTCCAGGGTGTGTAATCCAAGTTTCCTGATTTTTACAGATGTTCCAGTTTAGATTTAAACAACGTATCTCAAATTATATTAAAACTGTTTGGGGTGTACCTTTTAAATTAAATTAATTTAAAAGCAACAAAAAAGTTGCTTTGTTTTTGTTTACTCGTGCGGACTCCACGTGACCTGTGCATTATTCATCGCACGGTGTGGTAACTAGCACACTTCCCTGTTGTAAAGCAGTATGCAAAATGAGTACATGCCGGGCTTAAGATATTCAACGCTAATCCTTATATCTGCTCAAAGACACCATATGATCAAGCTTTCTCTCATGGCAAATACGGAGTGCTGCGGGGATTGTATATCTGCCACTGAGACTACGAGATGCTTTTCACATATCTAGAGCTATGTGGTGCTAACTCTGAGAACACGAGTAAATACTAAAGTGCATGCAGTACTGTGATGGTCTGCAAGTTTGCTGTAAGCAGAGAGAAACATGCTTTTCAAATATTTGAAAAGCATGTTTCTTCTGCTTACAGCAAACTTGCAGACCATCAGCAGCTACTGCATGCACTTTAGTATTTACTCGTGTTCTCAGAGTTAGCACCACATAGCTCTAGATATGTGAAGAGCATCTCGTAGTCTCAGTGGCAGATATACAATCCCCGCAGCACTCCGTATTTGCCATGAGAGAAAGCTGATCATATGGTGTCTTTGAGCAGATATGAGGTTCAGCGTTGAATATCTTAAGCCCGGCATGTACTCATTTTGCATACTGCTTTACAACAGGGAAGTGTGCTAGTTACCACACCGTGCGATGAATAATGCACAGGTCACGTGGAGTCCGCACGAGTAAACAAAAACAAAGCAACTTTTTTGTTGCTTTTAAATTAATTTAATTTAAAAGGTACACCCCAAACAGTTTTAATATAATTTGAGATACGTTGTTTAAATCTAAACTGGAACATCTGTAAAAATCAGGAAACTTGGATTACATACCCTGGAAAATCTGTGTCTGTCTAGAGTCATAACAGCGGGCATCCAGTTCAGAAGCTATTCCACATTAAACTATTGTGTTTTTTTTCTTGATTTCACTGACATACAGTATATTCAAAGTGAATGGCAGTCTGAAGTAGCAGCTGAAGTCTGCTTATACCGAGCCAATTCAAATGCTAATGCCTCAGGAAGATACCTGTAGCAGCCAGTTACAATGTATCTATCCAAGAAGACCAACTTTACTGGCCTCTGGCTTTTTGTATGATATTGTAATTCTGGTTATTTTCAACCGGCGCCTTTTGTATTGTACAGCTTTACCTTTCCGTGTTTTGCCAGGAGTGTTGCTTTATACTTCATGCCTTCATGCTGAGCACAGTTCACTTTCGCATAGCCTCAAAATAACCAAAACACATTATGTCCTCTGAAATTATTCGATTACACGAACTTACACGAGCGGCAGATAGGCTGACTTATTTAAAAATTAAGCTCATTCCTAAAATATCCTATAATTTATGTGAATAATTTATTTAACCTAATTTAAAGCTTTAATTTTCAATCTGGCATTCATAAAACACTAAACAGCATCTCACTGGGGTAAATCTTAACAAAATTTCCAACATACAAAAGTACAGCCAAGGTTAAAAATAATGTAAATTATACTTGTGCTCGAGCAATGTAATTATGCCTATAAATAACGCCTTAACTTGCTCTATGGAAAGTGCTACCTCAGGCTGAATTGCCGTGCATATTCTAATCTGGAGTTGATATCTTGGGAAAAAGTCAACCTTTCAAATGCATTTTGTTTGTTTGTTTGTTTGTTTTTTCTATCCCAGAAGATTAAAAAAAAACAAAAACTTTGAAACTGAGCTAAAAATGAATTGAATATAGTTCTAAAGTGTCAGCTGTTTGTTTAGTGAGAAGCAAACAAGTATATCTGTTGTAGGCTATCTAACTGCAGATCTGCAGCTATTCACTCTTGACATATAATGTTTATTTAATTATTTTTTGTTTATTTATTCATTTATCTCCCAGTGTGATGCTGGCAAAGGTAGAGTTGTGTAAGACAGTGCAGTCCCAGGCAGACATTTAACTTAAATGAGTATCATCTTTAATTATTTTTTGCAGAATGTTTTAATTAAAAAAAAATAAATTACTTTGCACTTTTACTCAAAGATGTGATTAAATTCTGACAACCTTTACGTTCCATGTAAACAGTCATTACTTTTATAAAAATGCAATCTGGCAGCATTACCTTTCCTGCAAAACCTATTACCCAAAGGAAATCCCTTATGTACAGACGTACTGCTAATGAGACCCAAGTGGGGAGAGTTTCTTACAGGGCCTGTTTTAGACATGTTGTACCTGTTAGGACCTTGTTGGTGATCTGAAATCTCTTTTTCTTGCCACAACAGCACCTTGTCTCCTGGTTTCTGTCTATTGTGATGGAAGGAAACAGTGAAAACCTTTTATCATTCACTGTTGAAAACTTCTGAAACACTTTGAAGGTGGAATAGTTTCAACAGTCAGAAGGGTTTCAACAGTCAGAAGGAAAAAAAAAAAAAAGGTCCCAGACTGAGTTCTTGTGTGGTTTTATACATTATTGAATGCATACACATATTTACAGATCCAAGATCCTTGTGAAAAATTAGATCTCTTACAGAACAAACTAACACATGGTGGGCATGTAGATCTCAATCCATTTTTACACTGCTGCTGCACTGCATCAATTTGGAGCTTTGTTCATATATATACTGTATGTGTGTGTGTGTGTGTGTGTGTGTGTGTGTGTGTGTGTGTATGTAACAACCTTATTTTGAGTACTGTGACTCAGTGGTTTTGTTTCATGCCTTATCAAGTGTCAAGTCTGCTTGACACTCGGTGTGTATTGTTCTGAAACTTCACTTGGCAATTTTGAATTAATGCATTTGTGGCATAGCAAAATACCTCACTGACTTTTGCACTCTTCTAGAGCAACAGAGTGCAGAGCAGTCAAAAAGATTAATGTCAAATGCACATCCTTTAAGCACAGAAAAGCAACATCATACATTTTAGATTTTCTTTTCTTTTTTTCTCTCTCTTTTTATTTGTGCATTCATAATGCTGCTGTTTATATGTTACCCTACAGTCCTTTTACCACCATGAGCCGGGGAGGAGGATTCATGATTGTGGTCCAAAGGTCACTGTGCATTTACCATTTTATAATACTTCTGTATTTGCTTGCTCTCCATCACTCTAAAAATTGTTTGCCCCCCAAATGAAAATTCAGTCATTTTAAATTCTGCTCCCTGTCAGTCAAAACTCCTCTGAGGGCTATATGAAAACCAAATACAAAGAAAGCTCACCACTGTAGTACCATCTAAGCCATTTCTGAAGCTGTTAAAAGTTTTTTTAAAAAAGGACATAATCCTGCATATTTGAATGTCAATAAAAGTATTCTGTGCACACACCTAAGTGAAGTTTAACACTGAGACTTGTTTTATAGTGAAATCGTTCAAATTAGTCGATTAAAACTATTGAAAATTTACAACACTGAAGAACATTTTCAGTATGTGTATACGTGTGTTTGGCTGCAAAATATGTTATGTTCAAAGCTCATTTGCCTGTCTTAGCTATATGTTTTTCTGCCCTTTCTCCTTTAAATCAGTTTTATGATTACCAGTCCACATATTGCACTGTAACTTGTACACTCTGTACTCAAATGTACATGTACGCACATTTATAAATTACTTTTTTTTTTTAAACAATTCAATGGTTCATTTTCATGTCTCACTGAGCTAGTAAAGAAAAAAAACTCTGATAACTCATTGGAACAAAATTGGAACAGCTAAAAACAAAACCAAAGACTGTCATTTAGAAAATAATGATAACTGAAGCTTTTGCTGTCATTCACTTCCCACTATGCTATTGAATGTGAATACACCCTGTTGAGAAATGAATTGGTCTGCAGCAGCATTTCATAATGTCTTGAAATGGTTAGCACAAGAAAGACCAGGGACAATCAATGCAATCCTTTATCTTTGGGGCTGTAAGTTGACATTAATTAATGTTTAGCAGTGACATATCAGTCTTCGCCCTATTAAGGCTTTGTTTCAGAGGGTTATACTTTCCACTGTGCCATTTATTCATTTTTATTCTGCTGAATGCTCATCATGCTATAATTAGCTGCTATTCTCCTGTACGCAGCATTAGAACCAAGCACAACATTCTGAAAATACAGCGTTGGCTTCCTGAGCACTCTTACCAGTCAGTCGGTTTGTCACTTGACAGCTTAACAACAAAAAGTCTGGGGATACATTTTGATGTATTCCCAAAGTTCACACTTTATATGGGACTTATGAAACTTGCAGTTTCTTGCTATTTAAATGTTTTGATAACAAATAGCTTTATACTCTCCTCCAGCCCGTGTTGTTTGACATTTAATAATCAACACAGTGACATTTCTTTCAGCTCTTTTTAGTTCATTCCTGCAGCGATACCGTAGTTAACTTTTACATGGAAGCATCTGTAGTTTTTATAATTTTCATTCAGTTTTCATTTTCATGGAGGGAATGATTGAAGCTTCTGTTTAAGACAATATCGAGCTTGTGATGGTCAGTTTGAATAGTCTTTCTAAATTTCCAGTGATCAGTTGAGCCATGGCAAGAAAATCAAAAAGTAATATCCCAAATCAAAAAGTCATTTCCCCTTCCAACTACCCTTTTATACCCTTTTTTTTCTTCAATCTTTTCTTTCCCTTTCCCCCTGCAGAGCTCCTGTCAGCCTGCCACGAGCTCCGGTGCCGTTATGGTTGTGTCATGACTAGAAATGGCACCTTCTGCTTCTGCGCTGACGGCTTTGAGGTCGGCGAGGACGGTACGAGCTGCAGAGGTAAGATTCTGCGCCACTGGTGGGTGCCTCCTGCCACTGGAACGCTTCCTCCCTTTCCTCCTCCTCCCGATACAAGTCTCTCCTTTTGCCCTCGGCCAGACTTCTTTCAGATGAATAAGCAGGAGTTGCTGGGTATATGAGAACCATCTGTCTACAGACAGGACCTCATGCACAGTACATTACACTCGCAGCATAGATACATGTTTACACATATATGCTTACACATGTATACAGAGCACACAAACTCTTCATGTGTCTTTTTTATGCTCTTTCTAGTATGTGCCACAGGCCAGGTGTGTGACAGGAAGACATGATTTTGCTACAGCTGCAGTGACTTATTTGAATTCTGCACATACCAAATACCAACGTCATTGTATAATTATGGAAGTAGGATAAGTTTAACAAAGTGGGAGTGCTTCTGGAGTTTGATTCTGTTGGGGAAGACATGAGAAAGAGTCGCTATAGTGTACTGCAGCTCCAGAAAGTCTCATTGCTTATAAAAGTAATTATACCTGAGGTGCCAGAGTGAGGCCACATTAAGTATACTTTATGTATTTGGGTCATGTTTGAGCACACCTAATTCGTTACAAATGACTCTCTGCCTTTTTTTTCTCTATAAGATCATGATGAATGTGCCATGTATGGTGCATGCAGCCAAACCTGCACGAACACCTACGGGTCATACAGATGCAGCTGCACAGACGGGTACATCCTGCAGCCCAACAGGATATCTTGCAACGCCAGACAAGGTGAGTGGCACACTTGCATCATAATTAGCACAATACACATGTTCAGTTTCTAAGAATAAACAAGGCTGTTTTGCCCAGACAAAGTGGAATTACAGCTTATCATCTCCTTGGTTTTCACAAGGACTGGTAGGGCAAGATTAATGGGATTTAGCAATGCCCACATCCATCACCCACATAGGGATGGGTAGATGTGGTCAAGCCAGGATAATGATAAAATTAATGAGCATGAGATTTTTAAGTGGGCGCAGTCTGGAGTATTTTGTGGGGAGACAATATCTAACATCACCCTGATTTATGTTAATGCCTGATGCTGGTAACAAATCTGCTCCAGTGAGGAAAGCAGCCTACTTATTGTAGAAATTAAACAAGTAATAGAGTTATTGTCTTTTGGTGGTCTGCTGTCTGCAAGCAAACAGACCGAAGATTGTGTAGTGTACATGTTTGTAACTTTTTTCTTTTCTTTTTTTTTAGGGTGATGCCACTATGGCACATATGGGTTGAAAATAGCTAGAGGGCCAATACGCCCTGTTGGGGAGAACGCCACTGTTGTAGCCTTTAATCACGGTGAATGGTGTCCTACCAAGAATAAACTGAATATGATTACCCATAAACTTAACTGAACCCAATGCTCACATGCATTAATATTAATTTAGCAGAGAGCGATAGTGGTACAAGGATAACTATGGGGTTACCATTAGTTGTAAAAGCTCATGAATATAAATTTCTGATAGAGCTCTCAGAGGCCAGAAGATGAGGAGCAGCAGGGTATGAAAAACATATTAACGCAGTGAGTGTAAGATTGAAGTTAGAACTCTGCAGCACACATTTTTCTTTTTAGGGATTTTAATCTTGATTTAATCTCCGCTTCTTTGACTCAGACTTCAGGGAAAGGTTTATTTATTTATTTATTTTTGTTTATACTGACTAACATAAATCTGACAATACCCTTATGATTTTCATTTCTACTTGACAACTCAGTTTAAATACAAAATTATCATTTAAATTTGGCGTGTTTGCGTGTTGCAAAAAACTTTATCTAATATATGCAAAATATATTTATAGGTCCTTCCCTTTGTACTTTCTGACTGAGTTTGTTTCTGCTGAAGATTTAGTTGAACTGATTAAAGATATTTAGTTCACAAGTGTTTGCTAAGGGCATCAGGTCAACATGAACATGCCAAATGTAACTCCAGTGTATCAGATATGGTTTGTTGTTTAATTGTTTCTAATATTTTTTTGGGCATAAACTGAGACTCGGGCACAGCAATCTGTTTCAAGACAAGCTTTCCAGAAAAAAAGTTGTTATTAAAACCAATTTCTTATAATAATTTTGTTATTTGTCTTTTTTGTGGTACTTTTGACATTAAGGAAAATGTAGAATGTTGGTAGCCTTATGCAACCAGACCTGTGCAGTCAAAATCCCATCTACCCCCCTGGTGTAGAAGAAAAATGTATGTATCTGAGTCATGCACTAGCAGTTATTTGAGTGGACATTCTGATTTATTACCTATATTAGGAGGGCAGCTCTTGACTTGAACTTGTGCTGAAGATTGGGATAAATAAGGGCCCTTTTCAGGGGGCGAACCTGATGTCAGAGAATGTGCACGCTCAATTAAGCCCATAAAGCTGCTTATTTCAGTTTCACCACCAGAGATGTCGTTCCATGAGTCCAAGCAGGAGCATGGGCTGGGAAAAACTCACATGTTATTCCTGAGTTAATTCTTATGGTTTTCTCCGTTCTTTTATTTTAAGGAAATCTATTCTGAAAAGCACTTTAGCTGCACTGGTGCTTGTTTGTCCAGCGTTAGAAATATTGTGCATTTATCTCTTTTCAAAACGATTTGGTTCACACTTCATTCGCCACAGTGAACTTTCCGATGAGCTTTCACATCATATATTTTGCAGATCAGACTGTTTTTAAAGGAATAATGTTTACTGAGCTAGCTGAATAACTTTGGTGAGACATCCCCAGTCTAAGTGTATTTATTTTTATTTACCTAAGGTAAAAAGGAAGATTTGGTAAACATGCTTCTTGGAAATGACCCTGGCTTGAATTACTCATACCAGTAATTCTCATTCCAGGAAAAAAAACAAAACAACCTACCATCAAATACCATCAATATTTTTCCTTCCGCTATAGATCCTGGTGATAGCCGCCCAGCACTTCTCATTGGTGGTTCAGATCGCATTGTCATCACCCATCTAAATGGAACAGGCCTTCAACCCCTCAGGTCCTTGAGAATAAATGGAACACTGGCACTGGATTTCCAGCACAACCAGGAAAGTGTATGTTGGGTTCTGTCTTCAGACTCCTTTGGGCAACTCCGCTGTGCTGTAACAAGGAATCTGCGTGGATTCACACGGGACCAGGAAATAAAAACGCATCAAAGTTTGCAGCGTATGTTTATATCAGTTCATACTTTCCTTCTGAAACACAGCCTTTTGTTCATTTTTCTGATAAATAACTATCTCAAATGGTGAACACTGAACTACATGAATAAAAGGTATTTTTGCCTGTGGTAAACATCACCCAGTGCTCGCTCTCTCTCGCTCACAGACACAGGCTCATGCATCTTCGCGTCCTCTCTTTTTCTTTTGCTCTCTTTTCCACACTCGTCCCTGCAAGCTCGCTCTCTATCTCCTCATTATCAGTGTGGCTTGAGACAGGTTAGCCTCAGCAGTTTCGGAATTCATCTTTATCCTGCAATTTCCATTCAAGCCTGGGAGATAAACTGACTTTGCTACTTCAAAAGTGCTACCTTTTCCTGATCTAGTAAAGATTCTCATGAATTATAGCACATTTAACTCATCATAAGAGAGTACCATTTGTCCTGGCAGTCAGGAAAGTGTTCAAAATATCTTAAAAACAACCCCACTGTTGTTTTTCGTTTTGCTCTCGGCTTGGGCATGGCGACAGATATTTTAACAGAAATACTGTACCTCAAATGTGGTTCAATTGCAGGATTAGTATAGTGGTATTTTTGGAGGTTAATTAAACATGGGTGGAAATTTTAAGGGGGGAGAGTTGTGACAGGTCTCTTCATGGAGGAGTATCCTCCTTTATATGTATTCTTGTAAACATAGCTACATAATTTCAGATAATATACAAACATGCAATTAAAGAATTTCTGCTTTTAGTTTGAAAATATTAAAAAATCTCTCATCTGCTCTCTTGTATCAGTCTGAAGCCTGGATCTGTGACTAAAAACTGAAAGTTGAGATAACCGAGGCCCCCCTGTTGTTTTTATTTCATCATTATTTCTGTATTTTTGGTTGTCATGGAAACTTTCTTTTATTTATATAGTATGTATTCATCTGTTTCACACGAGAATCTAACATGTCCCCCCCCCCACTGCAGATGTGGAGCAGATGGCAATTGACTGGCTGACAGGAAACTTTTATTTTGTTGACCGTGTCACTGACAAGATTTTTGTCTGCGACCGTGGCGGGGACACGTGTGTTACTATTCTACAACTAGACCTGCTAAATCCTAAAGGAATAGCTCTGGATCCTCTCATGGGGTGAGTATTCTGCTGGCAGGAATATACCTTTACTGAAAGCAATGCGAGTATCATTTATCACCATGTATCATTTTGCAGAGGAAAAAAATAATCTAAGAAATAAATGCAAGAAAAAAAAATGCATTTCACTACTCAGAACAAGAGAGGAGGAATATAAGAGGGTTACAATAATGGGATTTAAATGATTTCCTGTCCTTCAACTCAGCCATTTTCTCTTTGAGCTGTGTAATTTGGTGAATAACTGGTGAAGCTACATATATCTTCTACTGTCTAGACAGTCATTTGTATTCACTGATTTTGTTCTACATCCCATGGAAGAATGTGCCCCAACAGGACTTTCCATTACAGGATTTTTGTCTCTGAAGATCAAAAAAAAGAGAAAGAAAGAAAAAGCAGAGCAACAGTGGAAGAAAACGTATTCCCTCACTGCTCTCAGTGAAAACCATAACATTTAGAGCATGTGGCTGACAGTCTCAGTGATCACAATGTTGGAGAATTTATTATTTCTCGGGAGTTTCCTGTGTCACAGTGCAGAACAAACACACACACAAAATAGATATACTGCATGCCCCAGCTGTACCAGCCAGTGAACCAATTATCAGCGACTCTTTTTTTGCAATCCAGTATTATTTCGGGTTCGCTGTGGAAGAGCGAGGCTCTATTATATTGCGATGACACAAAGTCGGAGGCAAAGCTAATTTTTAATTATACACCTTTTCTGATGAAGATTTTGCAGATCATTTTTCAGCTGGTATAAAGGAGTTCAAATGTGTCATTTATACTGGTGCTTTGGCATAATAATGATCATCTCCAAACTTCAGCAGCAATAGCAGCATCCTGCTGCTCTGCACCAATTATGTTAAACTGTCATGACAGACCTCATAAGGCCAAGACAGTTTGAACCTTCATCCTTAACATATAAGTAATTTGGGGGTACGACCAGAACTACGTTGTCACTTTGTGGATTTCTGCTTGTGCTTTATTCAGTGCCTCTGTTTACTAATATAAACCACTGGGTCTCATCAAATTAATTAGCTTGTGGATTTTTTTTGTTTTTTTTTAATGGCAGGGATATTTTTATTTGGTTGGTTGCATCTCTTTGTTCCCATTAAGTGTGTGTTGGCCGTGTGAAAGCAGTATGGTTTGGAGTGAATACACTGCCCTTCAGAGCTTCTGTTTAAGCTGGCTCCCTGTGATGTACTGTAAGTCAGACTGTCTTTTAAGTGATTTTGTTGTAATCACACATGACTCACACACACATATCTGCCTTATTCTTTAGGTATAGATGGATAGCGGTCTGGAATCTGCTGCCCCACAAGGGAGCTAGTTTTGCAGGTTGCTGGATAGATTGACTCTATGAGACACAGAAGTATTCCAAGCCTTATTTCTGACTCTAATTGGTGAGAAATAGGTACAGCCTGAGAGAGGTCTGTCAGCCTGGAGCAATGGAGTGAAAACAAAGGAAATCAGGGAGGTGTTAGATAGCAGCACAGCATGAGGAACAGTGTTTATAGAATATGCCCTGGTTTGGCACTCCATTTTTATTGTTATTTGACTCTCTGCATCCCTGCCTATCTTACTATTGGACAAAACATTTTAACTTGATGGACAGCCTTTTCTTCTTCTCTCTAAAAAGCTTTTCCAAGACATGTTTGATGGATGGTATGGTTTGTTTATCAGCTAAATTTTTTTTTATCAGCACTAGAAAATTGAAGCGTCCTCTCCCACGAGTCCCATTTTAGTTTAGTGTGTATACCCACGATGGGAAAAAAAAATGCACTTTGTTTTTGAAAAGTCACTGTTGTCATGCAAGTTTCTTTTGAATCTTTGATGATATTAGTGAAAAAAATTATTCTACCATTCTACCATTGGACTACACAGTCAACCCTGTCCATAGAAATTAAGTCTACATGTGTACATACTAATAATGTGTTTTGAGGAAAACATAATTGTCACCAACAATATGAATATTGTCATTTTTTAAAATGTATGGGAATACATTTTGCAGGTATACTGAGTCAGAAGAAAAGTAAACAGATGCAGTTTTTATCTACTGATAGTGCAAGATGAAGCACTCAGAGATCACCAAGGTTATTATCCTGATTTATCGTGTGAGGAATGTGAATATTTCTGACTAACTTCTTTACAACCCATTCAGCTGTTGTCGAGACATTATCCCTAAAATCACAAATGCTGATTGCATTGCAGGAAGTCGGGGGATCGTCAAGGCTCAATAGGATTTATTTCTGGGCACAACAAGAGTTTGTACAAAATTTGATGGCAATCTTACAAACAACAATCTCAAAGCTTTTGAGCTGCTGCCAAATAGTCAAATAGTGCAAAATTGTGTTTGAGCACATTATTCTAAACAAAGCCTTCACTTTACACTACTTCAAGAGGAAAGGAGTGAACAAAGCATCTGGAAGAAACTAGCTATGTCCTGTAGCCTTTGAGTGTATACTTTTTTAAAATTGTTTTTCAGTTGTAACAATGTCTGCACAGTCTTCTGTCCAAGTGTGAGACACCTCGCCGTTATTTGCTGGCCGCCACACTTTTTATTTTATCATGGATGCTCATTTCCAGAATCCAACAAGGATCTCATTGTAGTTGCAGAATTCACAAATACAGCATCAGCACCATCCTAATCTTAGAAAGCAGTCATTGATATGCCGTGTGGAGGTGCACCTGTTTAGGGAGCTGGATTCCTTGCTGATGCTGGCAGTTTTTCAGCACAGCTTGGTCGAGGGTTCAAAGGGCGGCCCATCTCTCCTCTGGTTTGACTTGTGCAGATTAAGTCGGCTTCCCGTCATTCTCTGGCTGTAGCTGGTTATCATTGGAAGCTGTTAGAGATCCATGCTCACAGAGTCCCAGCAAGGCAGCAGGGCAAGCCTTCCATATAAATTACTGAATATGCATACCTGAGCAATTTTTAAAGCTTTAAGAGAGAGTCAAAGAGATTCTTACTTTTGTTAAAGTACATATCAGTTATTTCTGTTGACGTAATTTAGTTCCTATGGTAAGAATCAAATTATACTGCATGTAACACCTGTTTTCTATTAGTTACACTGGCTCCCTGTGTCTTTTCAAATTGATTTTCAAGCCCTTCTCACGGGTTTGATGTACTGAATGGGTTGACTTCTCAGTGCATCACACATTGTCATTTTGTTTCTACTCACATACCCTGAGGTCTGCTAAAGCATGCTTTTCTAAATGTCCCCAAAAAAACCAAAAAAAAAAAAAAAGAAATGGAAAATGCTGCTTTTATTACATTAGCCTCCATGTCATGGGCTTCTATCAGAGAAGCAGTCTAACACGTCATTTTTACGAGGCCTTTAAAGGCATCACAATGCTGTTTCTCTAAATTTTTTTCATATAATTGAAATTCCTTCTGTGCTCATATACTATATTCATGTGTCTTAGCTTATTTGTCATGTTTTTTCTATATATTTTTTATTTAGTGAAACATTCAAAATTGTGCTATTACATGAAAGTTGATTTGTGAATATTTGTGTTACATATTTACTGTAAATGCGTTGGTGGATCTTCGTACTGACTTTGGGTCATCGCACAACATTTCTGTTGGAGTAAGATCAGGACGTTGACTTGGACACTGCAAAAAATGATCTTTATTCTTCAAATATTATTTGCTTAAATGGGATTTGCACACAGTGTTTGTTTTCTTGCAAAAATTCAGTGAATGGCTGAAATATATAATATAACCTTTTCCAGCCTGATGAGCATCAACAACTCTTAAATATCCAATTCAGCATAACAGAACGACTAATGTTAGCCAAGGAACTACAGTTGGATAGTCGTAGTTGTAGTAGTAACACTCCGCGAGAGTGGACAGTCACTGCTGAAAATTGCTTGAATTAACAGATTACATTAAGATTGTTGGTTATAGTTAAATGAAAAACAGCATTTTGTTAGATTGAGATGAATGCAACCGGACACTAACCAAATACTAAAATGATTATGATATATTTGTGAGACTTTTCTGTTCATATTGTGGCTATGATTGTATACTTTATAGCATTTATAATCACCTTGAGACGAGTGTCGTGATTTGGTGCTATATGAATGACATTGAATTGGATGCAATGATTTAACTCCCCCCCACAGAATGCTCTTCTTCACTGACTATGGGAACGTGGCCAAGCTTGAGCGCTGTAAACATGGACGGCACCAACCGGACCCGGCTGGTGGATTACAAAATCGAACAACCCACTGCTGTGGCACTGGATGTAGTCAAGAAGCTGGTGTATTGGGCAGATGCCTACCTGGATTACATCGATGTGGTGGATTACCAGGGCTGGAACAGACACACCATAATCCATGGGAGCAAAGTGAGTGTCACATTTCACTTTGCACAGATTTTTTGTCTTCCATGGGCTCCACACTATAAGGTGCCATTGTGCACTAATGTCACACAATCTCATCCACTTAAATTGTTACATGACAGGGTGTTCCTTGGTTAATGTTCTGATTCAGGACACTGTGCTTTATCACCTCAAGACAGGTGGTATATTCACCGCTTGTTGTTTTAATCCACTCTTCATTTTGGTAGAAAAGGTCTTTTGTATGGGGAATAAATGGTTTATTAAATTGAAGGAATTGAGTCACACATGGGGCTGCCTTCCAAATGAGCGTATCAGTAGTCTCTCTCTCCTGTAGTACACTTTTGAGGCCTTTCATCGTGAATTATGATTATTCATTAAAAGGTCCTTTCAACCAACTTGGACTAGATACTCCCGCTTTATGAGGAAAGAAGAACATACATATCAAGTACCTTATTCTGTATGCAGGTGTTCTTTGCATGATATTGCCTCATTCATTTGCTTGTGCCCTCATTAGACAGTATCTTCATGTCAATGCATTTGCATTACAAATGCGGTGTTCCTCCTTTCTGTCTTTTCTGTAGACTGTATGGGCTTTAATGTCCTAGCCGCTTGCATCAGATGATAGAATTGTTATTATAACCAGTTTTACTCATTTACATTTACAATTTTCCAAAATCCGTCCATTTCAAATACATTTTTAAATTGTATTTATTTATGTATTTTTTAACTATGATTTTATTTATTTTTTTAAGTTTTTAAACTGACAGTGAGTTATTTCCAAATTTGCCTTGATTTCCATTGAGTAAAACTTGTCATTTCAGAAAATATGTTATCATCTAAATATCCTCCATTCTTCTTTACTGTTGTGATAAACAGAAAAAAAAAGGGTGGTTCACTGCGTTAATACAATGCTGGAGCAAACCCTGTTCTGTATATGAGGTTGATCCTGTTGGTATTTTCTATAATTTTTTTCAATCCAAAGAGTACTAAATAGTGTGCATTACATGTGCTGTATAGGTAAGCTGCAACCTTTTGAAGTAGTATGTGTGTGATTTCTTTAAAAAAGAAAAAGCATCCTGTGTGAAAATAGAGTGCTGAGGCCAAATTCCACAGGGAGAAACGCTTGAGTGGTTTGTTTTTTATTTATTTATTTTTTTTATTCTGACGCATGTTTCTTGGTGCCCCTGATGTCAAAGTGTGGGCCAGTGAGCTTAGGTGTACTTCCTGTGAACACAGCTCATCCAGCCATGTCGCTATGTGTGGGTGTCAGCCTGCTAAATGTAGCATGGAGGCTGCGGCATCAGGGCCAGTACTCTCCCAGTGGAGTCGGGCTTTTGACTCTGTACAGGCTGCCAAATCTACAGACAGCCCCACAGCTATCTCCCATCCCTCTCATGCTTAACACAAGTCCTCATTATTTGGTTTTTATTATTGTTTTTCTTTTTATTACTCGTGTTGTTTTGCATATTTCTGGCTTCACGAAAGATTTAAAAACAAACAAGCAAAAAAACAGCACTGTGGATCTTTCTTGTTTTTCAGGTGTCGTACATTTATTCATTAGCTGTGTTTGAGGACTACCTCTATGCTATCCACTCTGACCCTTCCAAAGGGAGTTCCTCTGTAGAGCTGCTACAGATCCACAGGTTCAACATCACAGCAGAGAGCAGGACACTAGCCAGCCTGGGGAATTCTAAAGGACTACGTGTTTATCATAAACTCACTCAGCCAAAAGGTAAAGGACATTTTCCACATATGTGAATATTTGCAAGGCTCTTTCACATTTCTGCCTCGCAAGTTATATTCTGTGATATATCAGAATAAAATGTAAGTAAAAAAATTTTTTTTTCTTATTTAACTTTATGATTTTGTTCACAGTCAGAAGTCATGCATGTGAAATGGATTCATATGGAAAGCCAGGGGGATGTTCCCACATCTGCCTTTTGAGCGGCAGCTACAAGTCCAGAACCTGCCGCTGTCGTACTGGCTACAGCCTGGGTTTTGATGGAATGTCCTGTAAAAGTTAGTATACTTTCTGCTGTGGATCCGAACAGATATGTAATTGTTTGTTTTAGCACATAGACTTAAAACATAGCAATACTATGGTTGAATGTATAGGGCATAGC
>JAMQGT020003984.1:0-27385 GCA_024447675.2 Pterophyllum scalare
AGCAAATCTGGACTAACACCCAGCCTGTCGATCCCCCCTCTGACTCACTGAGACGATTAATGCTGTTTTAAAATCTACGGCTAGGGAAATAAATAAGAGGCCGGGGTAAATTAAAACTCTGATGCAATTACACCACCACTTCCAGTTAACCCCCTGGCAATTAACAAGCTGTCAGCTGGGATGGATAAGAGTGTGCATTGCAGTACAGGAAATGTGTATTTGCTAGCGTGTGTGCATGTTTATTTGAGTGTGTGTGTGTGTGTGTGTGTGTGTGTGTGTGTGTGTGTGTGTGTGTGTGTGTGTGTGTGTGTGTGTGTGTGCGTGCATATCCAGCTGGCCATATAACACCCCGCTGCTGATGCAGACTCAATACGCTTAATTAAACTGCACAGAAACTTTATCAGCATACTGAGACGAAGCAGCAGGGTGCTGCCACAAGTGAAAAGTGTTCTTTCCAGAAAGGTCAAAAGGTCATGACTCAAGCATATTTTACATGATTATAAAAAAATCTGAAAGCGCTCTGATGGAACTGCACCTTGAATGGGACAAATGCAGGTATTTGGAGGACTAACTGGACTAGAGGGAAAAAAAGAACTGCCATGAAATTTCAACTAGAGCCAAGAATGAGTTAGAGTCACAGAATAATGCTGATGTTCTAGCAATAGTCTTTTGCAGTACATCAAAGGCTGCAGCTATTTGGCTACAGAAAGGAGGAGAATGAGCATGGGTGAAATAAAAAGAGGGGAGACGAGAGCAATGTTTTGGCTTGGGTTCAGATGCCCTGCAGTTTTTTGTGTGTATGTATACGTGCGTATGTGTATACCCCTCCCTGGGGCCTAGCTTTAAGGAGCCTTTAAAAGCCAGATACAAGCAAGAGTGACCTCCTTGCACTCTTAACGATTTTTGATACCAGTGGAAAAAAAGCAAAACATATTATACCCCCTCACAGCCATATTGCTATCATAGCACTTTAATGAAAAAGAATGCAGGGTACTGTCCCAGGGGTCTCGGATAGATAGAAAGGTTAGAGTCTAAAGTTTAAGGGGAATTAGGAAGAGGGAAAGGCTCCCAGGACTGATGACACAGGACAACATCAGATTCCTTGGGGAAGGCCTAGGCAATATTTGACCTCCTAAGGCCAATATGTAACAGTGTTGAAATGTCATTCAGCACACATGCCCATAAAGGGTGTGTGTATACAAATTCACATGCAATCGATATTAGCACAGTCACGCAAGGAGTAGCAAATCAACCCATGCCTCAAGTGCAAGCATGAGCAATTTGCAAAACTCTGCTGCATGGAGGGCAGCCAAATACAAAAAGTATGTTTTCTATTGTGATGTGCATGCAGATGTGCAAAAGGGCACGCGCACACACTTAGACACACATACACACATTCTCTGAACTCAGTCTCCCGTCCAATCAAAGCAAAGCTAATTACTGTGTTTCAGTGGTGTTATTCCAGCGTGGAAGTAGCTTGCCTGTTGATGGCGTCTAGGCTTAAATTACTGCTTTAATTACTGATGCTAATGTTTTCCCTGCTATTAAACATTTATGCAAAGTGGCATCCGGAGATGTTCAATCCTTATCTACCCAAATCCCCAGTGGCTGACGGGGCTGAGGGGTGGGGGGGTTGGAGGGGTGGGAGGGGGAGTGGTGAGGAAGACGGGGACCGAGGTGAGAAAGTGCCACCGCTGCAGTTCTTCTCATTCAGCTCATTGTAAAACACCAGCACTGGCCATGGTATTTTACAACCGCATGGGGTACACACTTTCAGTAGCACCATGGGAGTTAGAGGCCAGGGGTGGGAGGGCAAAGAGGTTCTGTGGGTTGTCAAGACAAAGGGCAAAGAAAGAACATGAGGTGGGAGGCAGAGAACCAAGAGGAAGTACTGCAGATTAGTACTTACTGTAGGCTACATTATGTTGGTAGAAAGATGTTGTGAAACACACTAAAGGCAAAGAAGTGAGGCGAGGAGGTGCAAGAACACGAAAGACTTGTGAGAGGAACCAAAACATAATTACAGTAAGCCTGCTATTACAGTAAATGCTAATAAGATCTTTAAAGACAACTTATCTTGGCCGTAGGTCTCCCGAGTGATACCCTAACTAAATCAATAATTCTGGGATTCAATTACTGTCCCCTACTGCTCACTGTACTCAACCACTTCTCTCCTTCTCTGTCTCTGCATAAAAAATGCAGACAATTAATTCATCAGGGGTGACATTGTGGCTCAGTGAGAACACCAAGTGGGGGATAAAAAAACACATGTGGAGTACTGTGGCAAGTTTTGACAAACTGGATAAATTCATGCAGACACTTCAATTCTCTGGATATCTCAAGACATAGTTTGTAACATATTCATTTCTGATTCCTGCCTGCATATAAACAGAAACAGTCAGGGTTGTCTTATTGTGAATAAAATATGAGAACTTCCCTGGTCAAACTACTTACTGTTATGGGGGAAAAAAAGTTGACAAAAACAAATGCAATGAATCAGTGTCTTTGCAATAACCTTTCCACTGTTTCATTCTATCTGGATCAGTTTTATAAAGAATCCATTTATTTTTCCATGGTTCGTGTCATGGTGTCTGTAGTCTATGGTGAGCACACTTTATGTTTACAAGGTTCTTTGCTTTCAAAGTACTGCAGCATGCTCATCATTTAGCATGAATGCTATTAAAAAAAAGACAGATAAATGGTGTATATTGAAATCGGGAGCGCTATATACGCAATGCAAAGTGTTTCAAAGCATATGAGCAGCTTTATATCTGGCTCTAGGGGCTGTAATGAGAGTTGGTGGGTCCAACATGAAAATCAAACTGAAATACCGCTTAGATCCATTACCATGACTTTCAAAACATATTCATGTTCCCATTAGCGTGAACTGTAGATACTTGCATATACCAACGTTGGGCCATAATTTGAATTCCTAATGTAAAGCCTGATCAGTGGAACTGCACAATTCCTTGGAATGTTCTTGATGCAACACAGTTTACAGTTACACCCCACCCCTGTTCCTTTCTTTCTTCACCATCCTCCTTCTGAGAGAGGACAGCTAATAAGCGGCTGCAATTTAACAGTTTTGTATTATTTGCTGGCAGTTATGTTCCTGTGTCACTGAACACGAAACATGACATTTCATTTAATTGCATTAAATCATCTGTGGCAGAAAACCTTTAGTGGATACTTTCCATGTCACGTCAGCGCACATTATGCTTTTTATGTGTCATTTCATGCATTCTAGTGCCCGCTGAACAGATAATCTGACATTACCAGTTTGGCAGCAGTAACTGAGGCAGCGGGGCGATGTGCACGTAAAAGAAAATGTTTAATAGTTCACTTCCTGGCCACAGCATCCATCCTCCCACATTTCTATGTATGAATCTGGCGCTCTGGCATTACATCATTAAATCTTCGACTCAGTGTGTTAAAGTTAACTTTTGACCTTCGACTATAGGATGTTGCCTTAATTAGAAGTCTAGGCGTGTAATTATCAAATCATGTAAATCTAAAATATTGAATAGCGTTTCATCCCACTCACTGCCGGGAGGGTTCAAACAGCTACGCTGAGAAATATCTTAAAATCCCCAATCTTCCTCTCCATCACCTCCCCGAGCCTTTAATGTTTCATCTCTGTCCAAAGAGCAGGGTCCCCTGAGTGTTCCTGTTTGTTCTTTCTCAATTGAGAATGCATTCGTCTTATGGAACCTATCTCCACTTCACTCTGTGTGTGTACACTTACAATGACACAAGTACAAATGTGAGCTGAGTAACATGATAGATAATAGAACTCCACTGTGTGTGTATAGCCATTTGCAAGCTTTTTTCAAGCCCAGCAGAGAATTATGCTGACAGAAAGGAAATCTCTTTTGTGTTGGAGTAGAACAAAGTTTGTTTCCACATTGCATCGGGTATTGCTGAGTTCAGAAAACAAGGAGCCTCTTTAGACGGCCCTTGCGCATGCATAACCAGTATCCTACCTGTCTCCATCAATTTCTTCTTTCCCAGATTATGCATGTGGAAGCACTGCAACACTCCGAGGGGAATCCAGTCCAGTCTGGTCCAGTCCAGCCTTATGTGGCTTGGCAAAAACAGCCACACTCTGCTCAGCTCTGCACAGCTTGGCAAAAGGAATTGTGCTCTCTCACTCTGTGTCAGCAGTGCTGGGTCAGAATACAGTATGTTTGCATCAGATGAGGAGAATTTAAATTGCGTAGCTTGTGGAAAAATTGTATGTATTAGCAAGGATTTCTCTGCTTCCGATTGTAACTCTGTTGCTCGCAGGTACAAGATTTGCATATATGTGGGGGCAGAAGGTGCAGTAAATTAGGTTGTTCTGAATGGTAGTTTATCTTACATCACTACCTGCAAAATCTATTACTTCTGTTTTCTTTATTGCATTTTACCTGTGTCACTGTTTCTCTGCCTACTCTATCAATTACCCCCCAGGTATGATTAAATTGGATTGCACTGTGATATTACATTATGTCCTAGTGTTGTTTCATGTTGTGTCATTAAATGATTGGTGATCCGCTGCAGTCCTCAGTTACCGCTTATGAGTCTGCACGGAGCCTCAGGTCTGGTCAGCCGAGACTTGGATCGCTGGAGAAGAGGGAGAAGAAAAGAAATAACTTTACGCCAGTGGTACATGATCAGAATATTTCTGTCCTTTCCTGTCTACTGTTTCTGAGTGAGCCAATGAGGTTGCTTTCTTATGAATCCATTTGCATCTGTGAACTGTAAAGGTTCAGTTTTCTTTTTTGTCCAGGGACTCCCTTATCACTATGCAGCATACTATTGCATACTATGGCAAACTTCACTAAATCCCACGACAGTGGATGTACAAAGAAGATTTATAGTTGCTAATCAAGACTTAATATAGAATGGGGGAAAAAAGGGGGTGTGGGTGGTGGAGGGGGAGTGAGTGATTTTCTTTTCTATTAGGAATAAAGCAAGTAGTAGATCTCTATCCTAAATCCCTTCTCCGGCACTCTGTACCTGTCAGCTGCAAACATAAGGATAACCATAAACACAGAATGCACATGGAACCCCTGTGTTTGCGTTTACTGTATGTAAGATTTTCTGCTGTCATTCCTCCTAGCTGTGTTTTGAGAAAGCAGAGTCTGTCTCTCGGGAGAGTTCAAAAGTTCCCCAAAACATCTGCAAATAAAAGAGCTCAAGTCTTGGAACCTGAAAAAAAAAGATAACAGAGACACAGGCACATTAAACCAAATAGGACCTTAATTGAGGGAAAATACAAAGAGAGTAGGTTTTAAATTCCACTATATGCACGGTTCTTAAGAGCTGAATTTCAAAACATATTTTTTTTCCACAGACAGTGTTCATCAAAATGGGCCAGATTTACTTCAGACAGCACTTTTGCTCCGTGCACCCACCCACATGGCTGTCAAGCTATATAGCCCAGTGGCGTACTAAAGCAAGAGTCAAGTCTGTTATCCCCCTTCCCATTCAGAACTTATGAAACTGGCCTTAACTAATGATTTCTGCTAACCCCAAGTAAATGTCACCAGGGAGTGGACTTTTTTAGTGGCAGCTGGATCTATATTGGTGTTAAATGTCAGGAACCATACACATGAGGGTAAATGTGAATGTGTGTGCGCATGTGTGTTAGCATGCGTGCGTGCTCTGCAAGACAGTGACCTCCTGCAGCCCTGAGCTGAAAGTGCATCCTCAGCAGAACCCCACGAATGCCGCGAGAAGCCGAGTCTGCAGAATGCTCATAGTTTACACACACATTTGGGCTCAAGATTTAGAGCATTAAATAACACGAGCGCACACACAGGCATACACATGCAGGCCCGCACACACACACACACACACACACACACACTGAGAGGCCTGTGTTTTACATTTTATTAGCAACAGTTATCTCTGTTTTATTTCAGGTTTAGCCCCTGATATAACTCAAAGGGGCAGACTCTAGGACAGCATGTAAATGCAGCCATGAAAATGAAAACTGGGCTTCTGGAGAATTTCAACTGCCCCCAAAAGAATCGAGGTGCTCTGCAGCAAAGAGATATATAATTGCTGCTCTTCTACGTCGGCCTCTGCCAGCTTGGTTATGCAAAATGCATGCAAATGGCCATAGTTACTGGATGGTCTTTAAAAATAAAAAAAAGTGCTAATTGAGCATTAACTCTGGACAACTGATATTGACTCATCATTTTGACTTTGAGGCAGAGCACTTTTGTATGGACCAGCATGGCTTGGTGCCACCACGTGGTTTGTCAGGTTTGTGATGAAGTTCCTCAGGACTCAGTGTTTGTTTCCAGCAGCATATGTCACTTTGTCAACAGGAAAATGTAAAATCATGCAGCCATTGAGCTCATAAAACCTTGCTCCCACAGGTGTCCTATAAAGTTGCTGTTGCAGAGGCTGAGCGTTTTATACCAAGAGATAACCTTCCATCAAGACATTAACAGTCCCCCTGAGAATCACAAGGACGAGGAGGTCACGAGATGAGCCAATAAACGCTGTCTTATCTTCAGGCGAATGCTCAAATAAAATCTGTTCAGCTGCACAGATTTTGTGATTTCATGAGGTCACAACCTGTATGTTTACACTTAAAAATTGGTTCATATTCCTGATTGGTTATAGGCTCTTATTTTAAACTACTCAATTATCTGGGTGGATTATGAGCAGTTTTGTAATGCATCCGCCTTTCTCTCTGACCTCTGGCTACAGGATTTACTAAATCAACTACTCAGTCACATAATGACAAGGTCCAATAAAGCTTATCAAGCTCATTTAATGCACACACTACCAGGAAGTGTAACAAGCTGAACCTTTTCCATTTAACTCTTTCTAACCTTGTGGCTGCTGTCAACATAATGAGAGAAGGATGAGGTAAGCTTACCAGTCGGAGCCAGCCCTGCCACACTTTTGAGCAGATGACATCGCCAACGTAATTTAGATTAAATTGCAAGGTTTGCAGCTAACACTGGATGCTTTCAAAGCGTAACACAATAAGAGGGTGACAGAAATCTAGGTTCAAACAGCTAAGGGACTCGATTTTTGCTACCTAAATCTGCACTCTTAAAAATTAGTAGAAAAAAATTATAGGTATTGAACGGCATTGCTCATCATCCATCGCTTCAGCTCCCCTCATCTCTGCAGGGCCTTTTCTTTATATCTGTTAGCTAACATCTTCCTCATTTCTAGTCACCCGGTGACCTCTGGAACTAATAAAAATGAAGTTAAAGTTACAAAAAGAGATTCTCATGTTAAATGTCCAACTTTGCAGCAGAAATAAACTTGCTTTTGGTGTCTGTAGCTAATTTCACTCTTCAATACAACTGCACAGGGGTGGGGTTTTTTTTTATATTTTATAGCAGACTGCTCTTTTGGACCATTGTTAATACAATTAAATAACATGGTTTGCGCAAACATTGTGCCAACAGTCAGCCCATTAAGTCTGTGCTCCAGTTTTACTGAGTTCTTCTTCTTCTGGCTCACCACAGTGGATCATCTGCCTACATCTCATCCTATCGTCTTCTGTCACACCAACCCTCTGGCATGTCATCTTTCACTATATCCATGAATCTTCTCTGTGGTCTTCCTCTTTTCCTCCTGCCTGACTGGCAGCTCCATATTCAAGATCCTTTGCTGTTTCTATCCACTATCCCTGCTCTGCACATGTCCAAACAATCTCAGCCTTGCCTCTCTAACCTCTCTGCCGCTCAACCTCGATGCTTGGTATCTTGGTTATATTCCAGTTTATTCTGACACAGCTGACATAGTTTCTTCGTATGCGTATGATGTACTCATATAATCTACAGATGCTTCATGCTAGCCAAGCTTGCCAGCTTATGAGCTTGTCCAAATATGGTTACATTAGGCTCCAAAAGCAAGATGTGGATGGACAAAATGCCATACTCAAAGCCTTGAAAGAGTTCCACAAACATTTTTTTAATAACTTCTGTTTCAGACAAGTTTAGATATAACAAATTTACAGCTGTACAGACACATTGTTGCTGCGTATATAAATATATAAAAAATAACTGAATGCAAGGCTAAATTAAAATGTATTTATTTGATTTTTTTTTTGTATAAAACTACATCTTGTGCTCTGATGGACACAAAAGAGAACAATTAAGATCTAACACACATGCTATACACAAACTATCAGATTTGGCTTCTTCTGAAATAATGGGAATAATGGGATTCACCGATAATTGGAAAGATGTCGCATCGTTGTTAAAACTGACTTTTTGCTTCTGTGTCAAGGCATTTAAAGTTTGCATTCATAGTTCCGGTTCACAAACAAAGATGCCCTTGGCTGACTTTGAGAGAGTTGCCATTCAATTATCAAACACTAAACTTTTAATGTTTCTCCTTACTATGATACTGAGGTAGCCCCCCACACACCCCCACCCGCATAAATTGATATTTGCTTAGGCGGGTGGGATCCATCTCCTGCAGAAAATGGCCTCGTATTCTTTAATTCATCTGTCAGACTAATTGTCTACTAAGACAGCCAGGAGCATAATGATTCAAACTGGGGTTTTTTTTTTTCCCAGCATAACATTACTTTGGTAAGTCCAACAGAGAAGGCAAAATAAAAGTCACAATTTACATTAATAGGGATATCAATTGTGTCCTTTCCAAATTTTAAAGCTCATTTGCTCGAGATCGCTCTCGCTGTTTTATCACTGGATAGTTAAAATGAAAAGCAAGAAGAACAAAAAATATTAGTTAGAAAATGTCAGTTGCTCGACAGTCATCTGTTTTACAGTGAAAATTCATTTAATCCTGTTTGAAGACAAGTGTGTGACCAAACTAGTTACATAAGCCAGCAGGAAAAAATAATAATAATAAAAGCTTTCCTTTTATGTTGAATGTGGTCATTATATCATGAAAACTTGCATCAATTGTCATCTCCCAAAAACATCTAAGTGCCAAAATGAGATGTTTTGCTTCTCTCGGTTGATGAGTCCTCCATCCAAGTGCTACTATAACGTCTGCATTGTTGCACATCACACAGCACACAGACAAATGCATGCATGTGCACAAACACACACAAATTGCATCTAGAAAATTACATCACTTCCCTGCCGTTGTCTGAAAATTACATCTGTCCCCCACCGTTACACCAATCACTCCCTGGGTCTCCTTTTTTTTCCCCTCCCCTCCTACCCCCTCTTTCGCCTTTCCCCACTATTTTAGGCTTTTTCCTCCACTTTACTCGGCCCCAAATTGCCAGGCCTGAATTGCCCTATGAACAGCGTGGGGTGGACAGGCCAGCAGGAGGTGTGTGTGAATGCATGAGTCTCTGTGTTATCACCATCTCTTTTCATTTTCTTCTCCAAGTGATGCTGTCAGGAGCCAAACAAGATATCACTCTACAGCCACCACCCCACCACCAATAGCCCCACACACACACACACACACACACACACACACACACACACACACAACAGGGAGTCACAACACAACGTTGAGGAAATGGAATAAAAGAATAAAGACAAAGGTAAACAAAATGGTTGCCTTCCAGACTTTGGCACCTCTACCGTACAAAACTAATCCCATGATTCTCTTTGTTCCTTAATCCCATCAGCCACTGGGGTCCTGCATGGCTCTCTGGGTGCAGATAATGGCACCATGCTGTGTGTCTTGATGAAGTTCAGGACCTTATTAAAGAGAATTTGCTCACATGTGTAAATGCAGGCACACTCACAAAAGAAAAAAAACTGCCTCGTGATCCCAAGATGAGAGCATGGAGCTTTTTAACCTTTCTCCGCGTGATCCTGCAATCATGCATTTCCAATTTCGCCAATATCAGCAACAACAACTTTACCCCTTATCTCGGTTTCCTTCTGTGTCACTGAATATTTTATTCAGATCAAATAACTTGCCTGTTCTTTGTTTCAAGGTAACATCATAAACACGGCAGCTTCTGATGGTTAACGGTTACAGTCCATTTTTGTGGCTTAAATAAACCTTGGGGGAAGAAAGATGTGGCCATTGCATTGCCAGCACTATGAATCACCGTGTTTAGTCCTCTGTGTCATGTTGTAACAGCAGCCTTACACAACAAAAACAGCCTTATACATAAAAGGCACCACTAATTTGTACTTTAATAACTCTGTCTGCTGCAAAACCCAAAGCCAATGTCCAGTAACAGCACTGTGCTAAGTGATGATTCAGGTGATGCATTTCTCCAATTATAAAGAATGCCATCTTATTCAGTCTAGTGTGTCAGGGTAGGATGGTTATAAAAGTGTATGATTTAAGCCGACTGCTACATCTATCAAGGTTCTGAGAATCTGAGCTTGTAACAGCTTCTATTCAGCATCAGGGAGTCTAAATGAGGGCACAATGATGCACAGGCAGATGCACTGAGCAAGTCTCGTCTCACTTGGGAGCCCACCCAGAAAGAGACAAAAAGGGGAGGGGAAAAAAAGCATTCGGGGGAAATAAAAAGATATGTCACAATGAATATGGCTGCATTCATTATTTTGATAAAGAATCTGCACAAAATGGCAAGCTGGTGCATTTAGTTAACATACAGCCTTGCACTGTAATCTCAGCTGCCCTGTTCCATAAAGTTGTAAAAGCCATTGTAAGTAAAGCGCGATAGGTTTGTCACTGAGGCAGCGGTGGTGTTGACATGTGTATTTTTGGGAACAATGGTTTTGGAGACCTCCAAGTGCCAGCAGTAGGTTACAAAATCAGAAGCTTTCTGGTGCCACAAACAGCTTGAGTGGTGTAATTTTCATGCTCAGAGCAAATAAAAACATTTCTGAAATCAGCACCACCATCTACTAATGCTTCTGACTTGGTGCGCCATTTGCAGATGAGCACACAGTCTCCGTACGCCATCCATAGTATAGTGAAAGCCACTGAATGAGCTCTTATGCTATGTTCTGTATTTATAGACGTGCAAATAGTCTGGCGCTTGAGTAGCCATGTAAGTCCAGGGCATGTGCAATGACCTCGAGAGAAATGTGCTCACACATTCAAACATGAAGCAGACTCCACCTCCCAGTTCTTTAGCTTTCTAAGGACGCGTGCTTATATGTGGATACACATACAGATGTGGCACGCCGGGCTCTCTCACCGCTTCTTAAGGCAGCATCCATCTCTGTAACTCAGCGTGCAGAGGTTACCTTAGGGGCAACCTGCTCATTACCCCAAGTGTTGTTACACAAAGTACACGCGCAGCAATTCATCAGCACACACCAATTTGTCAGAGCCACTCACTTCTGCTTGTTAGCAGAGTACTTCATGTCTGAGAGTTTGCTAACTCTAGTGCGTATGCAAATTCGCTTCACGTGTGTGTAAGCGTGTGAATGTGTACGTGAATGCCTCCTGTGCTTGTCAGTGTGTGTGTGTGTATGTGTATGTTTGTGAGGTGGGGGGGGGGGATACCAATCTGTGTGACTTTACATCTGCAGCTCAGTGCTTCAGCCTTTGTCCTTCTGTAATTCTGTCTGTCAGGTCTGGCGATTTCCAGCAGCACAAAATCTACCCGCAGGAAATAATGTGTGGCCATACGTGGAGACTCCCTAATCTGTTGCAGCAGAGCCGCGGCGGAGGGGGCAGCAGAGGATATCCTTTATCGGACTGATTAGAGTGGAGGAGAGGAGCGATGGACGGGGGGGAGGGAGAAAAGAAGGATTGGAGGTGAGGGGAGGGGGGGGGATACAGCCTTCTCAGGTAAACACACCCCAGGCGCTGTTCGATTCCAACATTTAAACACACACATGCTCAAAGCTGCAATCCAATTATTCACCACAAAATCCTGCTTTCAACAAGCTCTAACCCGATTTAAGAGGTCCACTCACCCAAAGGATTCTTTTTAATAAACAGTAGCAAACAAGTGTTCAACAAACCATCACTCTGTGCTTTCACTTTTACCTACTTTAATTAATCAAGCGCCTTGGCAATAAGGACTATCATTCATCAAAAGAGCTACTTAGAAGGGAATGCAAAAAAAGAAAAAAAAACGAGAGAGAGAGAGAGAGAGAGAGAGAGGTGTAGAATAGGAAGTATAAAGTGAGATTTACCTATATTTTATTTGGGTACATTGGTTGCCAGCTCCAAAAGGTTTATTTTTGCAGCTGATTGTGAGTATGAGGAAATCTGCCTAAGCTACCACCAGCATGCTATCAGTGTAGCTTAAAAAAAGATTCATGTAAGCGTGAGATGTGATTGAAAAACAATACTTTCTTAACCCTTCTCTTTCTCATGTATATAAATAGCATCCGCTGAGACCAGAGTCGTGAGCTAGCTCTCATTTGCATAAACACTTACTGCTCAATAGGCAGAGCAGGCAGGCGCAAGTAGATTGACTCTTGTGTACCCATCCTATTAAACATTTATTAAACATAGTTAAAGCAGAGAAGGGTTCATTGTGGGAAAGCAGAGTTAAAAAGTCACACAGAGAAACTGGAAGAAGAAGAAGAAGAAAAAAGAAAGCGAATGCAAGTCTGCTTTCAAAAAGTGGCGAGAACTGAATTTCATCGACCACTGCTTGCATCACACTTGCTGATATGTTGACAAGTAGTAAATAGCAGTGGTGTATAGACCTCTCTGATTTCTCTCTCTCTCTCTCTTTCTCCTTTTATGCCCTTTGTTTGCCAACAGCTCTCCTGTAAGCTATGGCATTGTCAGGCCAGGGGCAGAGGCCAGTCATCATCTTGTCATTATCTGATGCGAGCAGCGATAACTTCCATACTGCTTCCTTGTTGAGGTGAGGAGGGTCAAGAAGTCGGCCTGTGTCATAAATGGAGAAGAAACTGTAGAGCTCCAGCTGTGATATATTGAAGGCACTGACATATGTAGCAGACTGTGATTTGAATTCACAAATCCTCATTATAGCCCGAGCCTGTCTGAGGACAGCATTATTAACATAGAGAGAGACACACAAGCCCCCATGAATACTAAAGTCCTTTTTTGCCTTCAGTGGAGGATTTGCTCCCAAATCGATTAGGAAAATATGTACTCTGCATCAGTATGAGTTTGAGAACTTGACAGCAGTGTTTTTCACCTACTCAGCACATTAGCAAAAATGCTAAACTCAAGGTTAACATATTCATATAGGCTATCCTTTTGGCTAGTCAATAATTTATCGCCCTAATTTTTTTTTTTTTTTTTTGATCAGTCTATTCTGATTTTGAGGCCCATCAAAGATCGCAATATTTTACAGCAAATGATAATCTGGGAGTGACTTCCAGAATCTGAGTCAGCAAAGTTTCACTCGTCACTGTCTAATTTAGAGGGCTGTCATTATGCATGCACACGCACCCGTTCACAGACACACTCAACCCTGTGATTTCCTGCTTTGGATTGCCCTTGCTTCTCTCAGTGTCTGCAAACAGAGCTGCCCTAGAAGCCTCTGGCTGGCCTCTCCACTGCTAATCAGAGCTCCCACACACTGGCCTCTCTAATGCTGCAGCTGCCACAAACACAAGTGCAGTATCAAGTATTAAAAGAGACAGCAACCTTTCCAAAAAGCTTCTGTTGTTGTTGTTGTGTTTTTGGTCAATTGTGTTATGTCCTATCAATTCGTATCCTTTTATTTTGTATTTTGCCAAGCATTTAACAAGATTTAGGTGTAAACTTGGCACTACGGTGGTGTGGTGATTAGCAGTGTTGCCTCACAGGAAGCAGGTCTTGGGTTCAATTCCACCATCTGGCTGGGGCCTTTCTGTGTGGAGCTTGCATGTTCTCCCTATGTCTGAGTGGGTACTCTGGTTTCCTCCCACAGTCCAAATACATGTGGTTAGTGGAGTTAGGTTAACTGGTGACTCTAAATTGCCCATAGGTGTGAATGGTGTTCTGTCTCTTTGTGTTAGCTCTGCAACAGACTGGCAACCTGTCCAGGGTGTACCTGCCTCTCGCCCTATGGCAGCTGGGATAGGCATCAAATATACAATGACCCTGAATTGGATAAGTGGAAGAAAATGGATGGATAGATGGAAAATCATACAGATAAGTTAAATATGTATATATTTTAAAAAAGATTTTCCTGGCTCTATCCAAACATCATGCACAGAAACTGGAGCACCTGCAGAAAGCTCCACACGGAAAGGCCACAGCAGACCCTCTGAACCCAGCACCTCCTTGGAGTGAGGCAGCAGTGCTAGCCACTGCACTGTTATATCACCCCAAAGATAATCCAAGGATACAATTTTCCTTTGTGCGCGTGCATTGCGAGTGTGTACGCTTGTAGGTCTCTGTATGATTTGTTGCCCTCTGGGCTGTAATTAATTAGAGCTGCAACACGGTCTGATCACGATTCCTCTGTGATTCACAACCTCAGCGACCTTTCCATTCAGCCTGCAGAAGTGATCCTGACCTAATGCAGTTGCTTCAGTTTTATGTATTGGATGTGTGTGTGAGACTTAATTAGCTGCCTGTCAAACACTGTACAACCTATAGGTATACAGTAGTCATGGAGACGTTGCTAAAAATAAACAAAAAGGGAAAAACATAAGCATGACTCATTCAGGAGTGTTGCTACGGTTTAAAAGGTACCAGGTTTACTAATGTGATTCAGCAAAAAGCAGTAAATCACATTCTGCCGTAAAGCTGCCACCGGGAATATCTGAAACATCACAGCCTCTTGTCCTTGGCCACTAAGGATTACTACTACTACTACTATCCTCCTATTAAAATAGTTTTTTTTGATGTCATATTTTCAAATTAGGATTGTAATTTGCACTATGAAAAATTAATTACTAGTTTCCAGGGTTTCAAAGAGAATGGGTATGATTAGATTCACACATGACTGGTGTTAAACATGTTGAGGCTTTCTTTTCATTTTTGAGATCATTTTGTTGCCTGGTCAGGGCGCTGACTGTTGCATCAGTTAAATACCGGTGCTATGTTGCTACTGTGAACTGGGTTTCAACAATCCAGCTAGAGTTGAACAAGTTGCAGGCTGGCCGGTCCTGCTGTTACATTTGAGTGTGTGAGTGTGTGTGTGTGTGTGGGAAGGGGGGGGGGGTTATGGATAAAAAGTGTAGCATGTTATTGGCAAAGAGGGAGAACGCGGTCGCAGTATCTGTCATAATATTTTTTTCTTTTCCTCCTTAGCATTAGAAGGATAAACTCAGCAGTCCACGTTATTCACAGAATCTTAACATCTTCACATCCTGCTGTTCTGACAGGGGAGGAGAGAGACACACTTTTCATACAGAAACAGACTCGGATACTCCTAACATCCGGTTAAAAAATGATGAAGAAATTATATGACAGGCTGATTAGCATTTACAACCACACGAACGCAGTGCACCTATCTGTGGGGCCATGTCTTTCAGACAGCTGCACAAGAACATATGAATGGGCCTAATTGTACAATTTTTATCCATTATTGATGGAGCTGTTAATTTAAGTGCTCTCTTTTGATCTGAAAGACCAAAGTTTTGCTCGGCTCAAAAGCTTTGATCACAAGCATATGCCTTTACCCTTCACCGTATCCTTCAGACAACTGCTCTTATTGTTCTTGCTAATTAATGATGTTTCATTCAGTATTTCATTTATATGACAAATGAAGTGTCTTTCAGTCTGGACTGATTGCCAAGTCTTTAACTTCTTTGTCTATTTCAATAAGCGATATTTAGGTATGTAATTAATTTCTTTTGCTGGAAACACAATTGATTCATTAAAAAGAGAGGATTCTCCTTATCATTTTCCCAGAAGGTTTGCACACGCAATTTCCTGTTTCATTTCAAGCATATAAACTGTTCAGTCGAGGCCAATCCCAATCAGGACACATTTAATGATAATGGTGGACTCTGGCTAAGCTATTCAAAGTTAGCTGACCTTACAAAATTGAAATGAAAGGAAATTAATTTTCATTGAAATTAACAATATGCTTAACAACCAATGGCAATTTAGCAAAGTTTGAAAGGTTTTCCCATCACCTCGTGTATGAATATTTTGACACAATGGACTTATTCACACTGAGGTGTATATTCCTTGATTAATGCAGGCTGCAAATAAGCCTGCATTTGATTGTGGTGTGTTATAGGGCACACAACCTATTATTTTAGATTTTTCTAAGTGAATAAATATGCTTGGTCCTAAAATGATCCATTACTTGTTGTGTCAGAGTGTGATAGTTTGAGGTTTTGAGGTTGGAGGGTTTGAAATAAAGGGAACGAGAGATTCTTGTCTCTTTTCTGCAGCCATTACTGCACAATAGATATTGATTCCTGCTGCATCATTGGAGTACTCTATGGTGATCCATTTATCTGTTAATCTGTCTGCGACCAGAGGTGGAGAGCCAAAACGGACAAGAGCCAATACACCAAAGTCTACACAACATTTTATAAACTAATTAATCAACGTTGGGCCTTAGCGCAGGCCAAGAAACCTGCATGAGAACTGCAGAAGAGCAACACTGCCACCTACTGTGGCTCTGCTCAGGTTCATCAAAAAAAAAAAAAAAGTAAGAGAGCTTTGGCACCCACAGTGGCATTAAGATGAGGACGTGGGCTTTGCCAAATACTGTCATATTGTGTTTTCTGGTTAAAAGAGACGACCACTGATTCAGCTGCTGGGAAGCCTAGGGAGATGAGCATATGGCCATATTAACGAATACAGGACTTGTCTGCAATGTTAATTATAATTTACAGATTTAATAGAGATAAAATGTTTGGCTTGAGCAAAATTCAAGGTTAGAGTATGATTTATGCAGGATGCATGGATTAAATCCTGTGGTTGGTAATGCTGGAATCAGTTGCCAACAGCCTTTACAGCAATCTGTTAGTGGAATTGCTACAAGAGTGAGACGTATTCTTTTACCCAAGAAAAAAAAAATATAAAACCAATTTAAGCATACGGATATGCAAACAGTTGGACTGAGCTCATTAGTCAGTTTTCAGGTACAATAAATAAAATAAAAATGTAACAGGAAAACATTTCAGTGTGTTGTTTCCTCTATGCGGTTTCTCCCATTAATTTGTAGCACTTTTCTAATCTGCTGAAACAGTTAGGAATATTTTCCATTTGCTGTCATCGGGGCTCCCGATGCACTGCACCTAGAATAAAAATGCTGAACTTTAAAGAAAAGTTGTATTTTTACTGAAGTGCTCTATTAAAGTTTTATTCCATCCTCGTCTTGATCAAATTAAAACCGAGTTCCACCATTATCAAACAAAAGCTCGCTTTTAACAATGTGGTAACTGCTCAGTATTCCCCCTACATATTTCACAGCCTATACGCCAGGAAATCCCAATGAAGGAATCATTCAAAGAGGTCCATTTCCAAAAGGTAAATATGTCAAACATTAAAAGCTTCTTTTGATGTGAAATGAAAGTGAATTTTAATGCGGCGCCATCCTCCACCTATTTCTGCACCTTATTGCACGATAAATTGATTAAAGATCAGTGGGAACTTTGTGTGTGCTTCGCGCGCCTCTCGAGGTTTGAGGGAACTTCAGCAAATGTCACACATCTTTATCAACAATAATGATATGATTACTTCCAAACCCTCAAAGCAGTTGTTGATGTTTACAGCGGTGTGTCATCATAATACTGACGAACCAATAAAATATGTTTAGCTTATCCTCAGTCCTGGCAAAGGTTCATTTATCTCTATCATACCACCCAGGCCATTGGAAGGAGTTTATGTCCTACAGCATCCAACATACAGATTAAATGCTAAGTCACTCTCAATTAAAAGAAGGCTGCTTCAGTTTACATTCTTATGTATAGATTAAAAGTACGTTCTAAACTATGAGTTCAGGTCGTAAAGTTATGCTTTACCCACAGCCACCACCACCGTTGGTGAACGAGCTGTTTATTCCAGTTTCAGCATTGCTTTTTTATTGCCACTTATTATTGTGTATGCACAGAATTACCTGCTTAGAATCCCTCCTATTGTGCACCTATAAAAAGTATAATGTAATCGCTATTATAAGGCTAAACTTGCATAAGTTTGATAACCTGGCCACATGCTGATCCTGGAGCCTGCTGCGTCTGCTGTTTTTCACATCACTGACTCTTAAATACAAATGTATCTCCGTGTGCATATGTGTATATCTACATTTAGAAAAGAATGACATTTAACAAGGTCACTGCTAATTGTGAGAAAACATACTTACCATGACTTCCTCTTATTACTTAAGACTTTCTGTGAGTTTTAATAGTTCAACCCAGATTCAATAAATCCCTTGTCTGAAACTCTTATGTACTCAAAGACTTCATCCACAGTGGCTCTAATTTCTCTATAAGAAATTGGTGCAACCTAATTCACGACTGGCTAGACTACAATAACTGCTTCACTTCTTGCCATAAGAGCAACTCTAGAACTTCTTCTGGCACATTTTTCTTATAGTACAGTAATGGCTTTGTTTTATAGATATCATTGTTTCAATTCCCTGTAGGTAAGACAGAAACCACACAGAATGATTCCAGACAGATCCCCGTGGCCCCGGCTGCCCCGCTCATTTCCTCTGGCTTGAGGCACTGGTGTGTAAGTGGTGTATAAATGTCCTGTCTAATAACTTTGGCCGGCAGTAAGTTGAAGCTGCTCAGACAAAAATACTCATTGTGTCTTGATGCTCTGCATTTTGTTTTCCAATGGCTGTGGAGACGTGTGAACAGGAAGTGGTTTAGTATTGTGTGTCAACAAGGGTTAATTGGTTAATAGACACCTCACTTTGCTATTTTGCATAAGAGTGATTAATGAATTTTTAATCATTATTTTCAAAACCCACAGAGTGTTATCATAAAAAGGAAAGTAAGATATTGAACCACTTCTTGGTAAAGGTCACAAATTATAAAGCTGAATATTTAAAGAAACTGAGCATTTGCTAAACTACTGCAGAGGTATTTGTGGATGTTTTAAGGGACTATAAGTGAGTTTTTAAGCTGCAGTACTGCAGAAAAGTCTTGAGCCACCCCTCATTTTGCTTCCAACAAGCCTGATTTTCATGTAATTTTTTAAAAAGTGGTCTTGAGCAATAGTTCTCCAGGTTTTCTGAAATTCATTCTTTTCTTTTTTTCAGCTACTTAACACTCACCTATAGATCATTAAAGCACTAAAAAGGCACCTGGACCTCAACATTATTGAAGCAGTGCCGAAGAACGGGGAAAAAAACACCCAACATCCAAGCTTTGAATGTCCGTCACTTTCCAGCTTATCAGAATTCTATAAGTTTTTCACCTTATACACTGTATTTCCCTGCATGTTTGCAATTGTACATTTCAATAAATCTCTGCACTCATTTCCCATTTTCCTAGTAAAATATAAAGGGAGGGGTGGCTCGAGCTTTTGCAGAATACTGTACATCTTTGTTTTTAACTTCTCCACCTACACTCAAGGTTATAAATTATTGCAGTTTGCACCAATCTTACATCACACTGGTTAATTGTGGAGCAGCTCCTCAACAAAGGACGAAAAGCTGTTTCAACCTCCATGCCTACTTTTCCTTGGGCCTCTGGACTTTCAAAAAGTTTGTGGAACCTCATTCCTGTGACCTACTTCAAACAATGGAAATAGTAGGTCTCATATGTTGTTGAGATTGAAAAGCCCTGAGTGACTGTAGCCGAAATAGCTGAGGTTGACCTTCCCTCTCACCCAATTTTGGCTGAAATAGACTTCAGCTGGATGACTGGATGAATGGATGTCGGGATGGATGGAGGTGACTTGTCAGGACTCTCAGTTAAAGCAGCATCTGAAAGAATCCATACATTTTACAGGACTGTAGACCACAGAATGTGCTTTTGAATGCACTGCATTTGTTTCTGATTACTCTTCTCTGTCTAGGGTGAACTGTAGGTACTATACATAGCTCAGGAAGTCTCAAGGACTAATAATACAGTAGAAATCACCTGAGTCGGCCCATTGAATTTTATCCAAAATCCGTCTTATGTGTAAGTCGGAAAAAATCAGATTCTTCAAATTTCTTCAAAATATCAGTCAGGGTAAGTGCGAGTTTGTAGCTTACGCCCGATTCCTGCGCTTGCCATGATTGTCTCCAGCGAAATGAACTGATTCGCCCAGTGCAGCCAATCCAGACATCACGTGACTGTATAGACACTCAAGCGATCTCCAGGCGTTGTTAGTGTGTGTAGGCGTGGCGGGAGCTGAGGAGGGATTTAAGGCTAAACCCGTCCGATTTATGCAATCACATATAATTGGTAAATGCATTACAATGGGATTAGACTTTTCATCTGAGGTAGGTGAAAATACAACTTGTATGATCCGATTTAGGTGATGATTTTCACTGGAATTAACGTTAGGAAAAATCAGGACCTGCAGTACCCATCCCACTAGAGTGAAAATCCGATTTGTGTGACTTCGACTTAGGCGATTTCCACTGTTGTATCAAGTTAATAGTCTTAAATAGGATTGCCAATGGAAGAAATATGTACACTATGATATTACAAACAGGTTTTTTGTAAGCATCCACCAAATAACACATGTTGCCTGGGTACGTAGCAGCAAAACAAAACATTAAAAGTCAGGCTGGTTGGAAGGGAAATTAAGCTTAAGATTTGGTAATGTACCAAGAACTGCTGTATGTGTGTGGGTTTGTATTCTCTCGTCTTTGTGTGGGGTAGGGTGTAATGAATCGGATGCCATTTTGAGAGATGCTGTTTATGAGTGTTGGAGGCGACAAGGGAATGTGGGGAATTAAGGAAGGCGTATGAGCTACACTTAACACAATGTGACAGCCACAAAATGACAGGTTTTGGCCCAGGAATCAGGATGCCATGTTGCTTGCACACTCGCTCGCTCACACATATAATCCTCAAAACACACTCATACACCATCCGGCATGGGAAAGTAGGTGAAGGCATGAGGAGACAATTTGATCTGTTCCACCAAACACAAATCAATGTCTCTGTGGCTCAATTTTCATCACACACACGAACCTGTGTACTTCTATCTTTGTGAGGACTCTTGTAGCACCTTTTTTTTATTATTACAACAAAAGGCGGAACACCACCCTGATTCTGAGCTAAACCTGATTCTATCTTGAATCTTAAAACCAACCCTCATATAGAGCATTAAAGATCCGTGACCGTAGGTGGTGCAGGGTGAAGGGCAAATCATCCTCACTCCCATACTTTAAGAGTCAAACTGGTCTTCACTCAGACAGTGCAAAAACAAAGTCAGATAGAGTTTTATATATATATATATATATATATATATATATATATATATATATATATATATATATATATATATATATATATATATATATATATATATATATATATATATATATGTGTGTGTGTGTGTGTGTGTGTATATATATATATATATATATACACACACACACACACACACACTATATATATATATATATATATATATATATATATATATATATATATATATATATATATATATATATATATATGTGTGTGTGTACATATATATATGTGTGTGTGTATATTTTCATTGCCTTTGTTTTTTGGACACCTGTTGATACTAACGTTGCACACACTGTTCTTAATTTTATGCACCGTATCTGTGATTTATTTTCATTCTACTGCTGCTGGACCCATGTGGCTAGAGTCCAAAATACTGGGAATGCCATTAAGGTCATCCCAAGTGTCCCCCAACATTAAGCTGTGTTGGACTAATGCAGTGTTCACTAGCAGACTAACCCCAGAGTTGTTTCCTTTGTAGTTAGTAAGTGTAATAGAATCTGTGCTTTCCCAGATTTATTGAGTTCCATGTTGAGTTTGTTGTGATACTTTCTTGCCGCGAGTTTAGCTCTGCTCATTTCACCCCTAGGATGTCCTTGTCACACCGACCCTCTGCATGACCTCCTTGGCTACTTCCATGAACCTTTTCTGTGGTGTTCCCTTTTCCTCTTTCTTGGCAGGTCCATCTTCAGCATCCCTTTGCAGCTATAACAGCTTCAACTCTTCTGGGAAGGTTTTCCCATATTTTTTAAGGAGTGTTTATGGGAATTTTTTAACCGTTCTTCCAAACAGGAGAGCATTTGTGAGGTCAGACACTGATGTTGGATGGGGAGTTTAACTACTATTAAACTCCTAATGCCAGAAGTAGAATCAGGACAGTAAAGCAATAAATAACCTCAGGTACACAACACCTATTTCTGAATATCTTCACAACCACCTATAACCACTTGTGTTTCAAAGCCAAAACCTCCTGTGAGACTAGTATTGGCTGGCACACTTCAACCACTGCGGTTCTTAAAAAGAGAGGAGATATTCATTCAGCGATAAGCCTCTGCCTCTTTCTACTGCCTGTCTCAGTCAGTCAAAATAATGGCTAGAGCTGAGTCATTTCCTACAAGCTGAACATGCCTGCTGTGACACATTGAATGCAAAGCAATGTGTCTGAAGAACAGAAGCAAAGGTAAGTAAATAACTCTTTGCTGGGATTTTAAAACTGTGTAAAAAAAGATGTGAAGAGACGAATTATGCTTCCAAACATAAATATAGAGATGTGCATAAGTAATGAGGGTTCACGAAGATGAAACAAGAGGAGGAAGACAAATAAAGAAGAGGAGAAGGAAAAGGTGAAATGCGGCAGGATGACAGCGGCATGTGGGAGACAGAGCTGACAGAGTGCTAAGTAATGGCAGTTTATCAGCATCTGGTCAGCAGGGTCACTTCAGCTCCAGGGTTCCCTTTCTCATCTGTCTCCATCTCTCTGCCTCCTGTATCTTCTCACCCTACTTCCCCCTCTTTCCACGCTTCCTCCCTCTCTTTCCTCCGTCTTAAACTGACAGTTCTGACAGAAAACCAACATGTGCAGGCAGTGTTTTTTTTTCCCCTTTCATACACCCACATATACAGCCCAGACTGTAAGGTTTTGCAGAGTTTCACATTTTGTTGTTCAGGCTCTGCGCTTCAGTACATTCAGTTCTAACTAAAATACCAAAAGCTACATTTAAGTGCCAAGTCTCAGCTTTAAAATGAGTGGGTCTGCATTCATATATAAAGTTGTGTGTGGGTGGGTGTGGGTGTGGGTGTGTGTGTGTGTGTGGGGGGGGGGCTGTTTTAGTAACTGGACAACCTGCAAGCTCAAAGTGTCTGTCCAGTTACTTTTGAGCACTTGCAGCACACATGAGTAAAAGGTTCTTTATTTCACTCGTAGCGTCTGAATATTGATGCAAGCCTACTCAAATTAAAGCTGTGACTTGGCACTTTAATGCAATATCCATTATTTCATTTCAAAATGAATGCACAAACGAAGGCGTTAGTGGATTGCTTTGGACTCAACACACAGCAAGCAGTGTCCACAAAGACATATCCACACGCCAATTAAGACAAAGAAATACCACTAACAATCTAATAATAGTTGTCAATAACCCCAGCAATAGATTAAGCGGAGACTTTATTGCTTTGGCATTAACATATTTAAAATGTCAGCCTCCTTGTGTGAGTCCAGTGGATTTATGCTGACATCCCCCGTCTGATTAAATGTGATGTTTCAGGATAAAATACAGCCTTGGTGAAAGGAAGAGGAGAAAGTCAGGGGAGGCCAGGCTCACACTGCATGTGTACGACATCTTAATTGCATCAATGATTATCCCTCCACATTTACGCTTTCCCTACTCATATTTATAGTTGTGTCCAATTTTCATTATGCTCTTCATTATGGAGCATAAATAACCTGCGTAAATGTGCCGGCACACTACGACACACCCTATAACATTGCCAAGTGATATCCATCTTGTCCCCCAGTGATCCAACATTACCTGGCTGAATTACATCTATTAGCTGCATGTAGCCCCTCCCACACCATCAAGACAGCAGTCCGCAGATGACAGCATTAACTTTTAAGGCTTTATAGCATCTTCTTTACCCAACACATACCATTAATCCACTTAATGGCCACCATGACCCCTTTCATCGTGTTTCATAAAATAAAAATATGAATAAAGCCCATTACAGTCTCTATTGTGGAGAGTTTCAGCAATAAATCACAGTGATTCTATTAGAAGGATTGCCTCTGTGGCAAGTCAGGTAGCCATACTAAATATCAGTGCTGTTTGCTTTATTATTTTTGCATGTTATAATGCCTAAGTTTAACTTTCTATTTGAATCTCCTTCTGTCCTTCAGCTGCTAGGACTAATATTTACTCTTTTCTCAGAGCAAGTTTTACCTCTCTCGCCTTTCAGATTCTATGCTTGCATTAGATACCTGTTTCTTCACATGTACTGGAGCTATTTGGTCGTGGGTTCTTAAACCAAGAAGACACTGACCCCAAGCATACTTCAAAGCTGTGCAGAGACTATTTGACCAAGAAAAGGGAATCAAATTGGCCAAGTCAAAGTCCAAACTTGAATCCTATTGAACAGATTTGGGATTTAGTGGATTCAAAGATAGATCACACACGTTTCATACAAAGTTTGAAAGTTTCATACAAATCAAGTCTCTGGGAACAGCTAGAAGAGCATTATTTATGCAGCCTAACTTAACATTGTCACTGTTGCCATACCTCCTACTAGGTATGTGCACGACTAGAGGATTAATCGTCGCTATTGTCACTAGTCAGAGGTACCAGTCGGTTAGCCTAATTGTTAAGATTCTAACTGAATTTAATTGCTATAAATGTTTGTCCTAAATGTTACCTATCCATCTGCTACCAGATAGAGCTGCAGCCCTGACATCATCATAACTCTCTTAATATTAACCTGAAAATTTTATTAGGTCTAATATTGTTTGTTATTTCTGTAGTTTTGTGACCTGAAGCGCACCTCTCGAGAAACACCATCATTTCCTCCCGGAAATTTCCGGCTACTTCCTCCAAACGTGTGCAAAGAAGCAAAATAACAAGAGAGACAAATGTGCTTGCACCTTAAAAACAAAACAAAACAAAACTGACCACAACACAGAGCGAAGACCCAGGAGGAACAAAAGTATATATATATATATATATATATATATATATCACATCACCACACAGTAATTAACACACATATTGCACCTGCACAAGCATAAATCTCGCAATGAACCGGAGCTGAAGTGTAAATCAGGCCTGAGCTGGTGGAGGAGTCTGGTGGCAGAGAGAGGCTGGATGGTTGGATGTTTGTGTTGTTTTATCATTTTAGAGTTTAACTTTTATTGAGATGCATGTCATGAATTGTGGAAGAACATGCATGTTCATAATGCGCGACACTTTTAAGTCGCAATTTATTTGTGTTTCGGACATTGTTTACAGTAACTCGCTTTCATATCATATCTAACATCAATTTATTTTTATTTTTTTTTCTTCCGAGTATACACAGTTAAGCAGCATTCACCATTGAAGAAAGCGATTAATCAGTTTTTAACATTGTCCATTAAACAGTCCCAAAATTTGACTGGATATCTGGGTTTTTCTTAGTTTTAGTCGGTTAGTCTAATTTTTTTTCCTTGTTTAGCCGACTAAGAAATTAGCTGCCAAGAATATTCCTACCTGCTACAGAGAAGGGTCAAAAACTGTTGCGCTTCGCCAGTGGTGCTCCTAAATGAATGAACCCCTCCTTGTATAAATGCAGTAACTGCCCCCTAGAGACCAAATGTGTAATAACACAAACAAAAGGAGTGAATGGCTCTTAGACCCCATCCCCTAATTGATAACATAATCAAGACCAAAGGAGGCCATACAAAATATTTTTATTTTATATAAATTTTATATATAAAAAAATTATTAAGCCATTATTAAGAAATATAATTTTTACTTTAAACACATTTGACAGATTTCTAAAAAAAAGAAATATGGTTTCTAGTTTTTAATGACAAGTGGACTAATACATATAAACACTGAACATGAAGGTACAAACCAATCAGGCATAACATTATGACCACCTGCCTAATATTGTGTTTGTCCCCATTTTACTGCCGAAACAGCCCTGACCTTAAAGGAGCGAATTGAGACCTCCATGGATCCGACATGTTTGTCCAGCTCATCCCACAGATGCTTGATTGGATTGAGATCTGGGAAATTTAGAGGCCAAGTCAACACCTCAAACCATTCCTGAACCATTTTTGTTTTGTGTCAGGGAGCATTATCCTGCTGAAAGAGGCCACAGCCATCAGGGAATATCGTTTCCATGAAAGGGTCAGCACACAGTCAGCAACAATGCTTAGGTAGGTTATACGTGTCAAAGTAACATCCACATACATGGCAGTTTTGGGGATGCGCTGACCCAGTCTTCCAGCCATCTGGATTTGGCCCCTGTCAAACTCACTTAAATACTTATGCTTTCCCATTTTTCCTGCTTCTAACATATCAACTTTGAGAATAAAAATGTTCACTTGCGCCCTAATATATCCCACCCCCTAACGGGTGCCGTGATGAAAAGATAATCAGCGGTATCCACTTCACCAGTCAGTGGTGTATTTTGCTGTTCACTAACAGTGGTTTTTAAAAGTGTTTCTAGAATTTCTAGAAGCAGTGCAGAGTGGGAGCCCAAGGGTCACTGACATTCAGCATTGGGTTTTAGTCTTGTCACTCATGTAGAGAGAATTCTCTGATAGTGTATGTAACATAGCATTGTTGAACTGTTTCTGCAGAGTGGCAATTGTCTTTGAAGTTAACCAGTCGGGTTACTGACCTGTTGCTACTTAATTATCCATCCACCCATCATCCATTATCTTTTGCTTATCCAAAATTGTGTTGAAGTGGCAGCAGGCTAAACAGGGTTTTCCAGATGTCCTTCTCCCCAGCAGCAATTTCCAGCTCCTCCTGGAGGAAGCCCAAGGTGTTCCTAGCCCAGATAAGATATATAATCTCTCCAGCAGGTTCTGGGGATACCCTGGGGTCTCGTCCAAGTTGGATGTGCCTGGAAAACCTCCAAAAGGAGGCACCCTGGAGGCATCTTATCCAGATGCCCAAACCACCTCAGCTGGCTCCTTTAGACACAGAGGAGCAGCCGTTCTACTCCAAGCTGTCTCCGGATGTCACCCCATCTCTACAGAGGAAAATCATTTTACCCACTTGTATTCGCAGCCTTATTTTTTTTGGTCATTATGCAGATCTCATGATCATAGGTGGGGGCTGGATGGAGAGATGGAATGTAGATGGATTGGTAAATCATAAGCTTTGCTTTTGACAGTCCAGTAGACTACAACATTTGCATCACTGCTGACGCCGCACCCATGAAACAGCATTAGTTATTTAGCTCATTGTTGTTGTTGTTTTTGTGTCTTTTACAAAGAATGCCATATAATAAGTTAACCCAATAAATTATTATAACTGGGAGCACCAAAGAAAAAGAGCTAAAAGGTGAATACTGGTGAATGAACATGGCTTTAAATATGAAGCTTGCTCACTGATTAACACCATTGCAAACAGGCCTGCTTTATCATATGTTTTAGTTATTTTTGGACTGGTGATGTGTTTATATCTTGTAACCATGTAGCCACACTGCTAAGGTTTTCTGTGAAGTTTAACTGTAGATAAAAGTTGTTTTAGTTTAGTGTAGCA
>JAMQGT020003987.1:0-30284 GCA_024447675.2 Pterophyllum scalare
ATATACATATTTATTGGTTCAGTTACGTATTGCTGACAAACCCAGGAAGTGAGTACAAGACTCTGAAAATCAGTGAACTCGGCTCCCAGCTGAACGACGAGGAGATAGAGGACGGCCTGTTTCACGAGTTTAGGAAGTTTGGGGACGTGAGTGTTAAAATAACTCGAGTAAACGATGAGAGGGTGGCGTTTGTGAACTTCAGGCGGCCCGATGACGCCCGGGCGGCCAAACACGCCCGCGGGAAGCTAGTGCTGTACGACCGGCCGCTGAAAATAGAGACAGTCTACCTGAGCAGACGGAGGAGTCGCTCCCCTGTTTCTAAAGACTGTTTTCCCGCGGGACAGAGACCCCTCCACGCTCAGAGAGCTCTGTCCCCCACGGGTGTGGGGTATAGAGACTTCCGGTTACAGCAGCTGGCTCTGGGCCGTCTGCCCCCTCCTCCTACTCCTCCGCCGCCGCCACCACCACCACCCCCCCCCCTCAGAGACCTGGACAGAGACAGAGATTTTACCATGTATGAAGCCAGAAACAGACCCCCGTACATTCCTGAATGTTTCCGCGATGAGGACCAGCTGAGCCCCGAGGACCAGCAGAGGGCAAACAGGACGTTGTTTTTGGGCAATTTGGACGTCAGTATGACAGAGAATGACCTGAGGAGGGCGTTTGACAGGTTTGGAGTGATTACAGAGGTGGACATTAAGCGCACAGTGAGAGGCCAGAGCAACACCTATGGATTCATCAAGTTTGAGAACCTTGACATGGCTCATCGGGCCAAAGTGGCCATGGCCGGGAAAGTCCTGGGCCACAGTCCTATTAAAATAGGATATGGTAAACCTACACCCACGACCAGGCTGTGGGTGGGGGGCCTTGGGCCCTGGGTTCCACTTGCTGCACTTGCCAAAGAGTTTGACCGCTTTGGGACCATCAGGACTATAGACTACAGGAAAGGTGACGCATGGGCTTATATTCAGTATGAGAGCCTGGATGCTGCTCAGGCTGCATATACTCACATGAGAGGCTTCCCTCTTGGTGGCCCTGACAGGAGACTCAGAGTGGACTTTGCAGACACGGAGCATCGTTACCACCAGCAGCAGCAGCAGTATACTCAGCTTCCTCTCCCCCTGCCGCACTATGATTTAGCCCCTGAGCCTTATTCGCACCGCCTTTCTGATCCAGTGAGAGCGAGAGAGCGGTCCCCTCCACTTCCTGCTCGCTTCAGAGAAAGGGATCTTTACTCTTCTGCTGAATGGCCTAGCCTCGGTGCCCACGAGAGGATGCGAGGTTTTGATTCGGCAGACCGCCTGGACAGGCGTCCCCATGAGAGCTGGTCATTAGAACGTGAGCGGGAGTTGCAAAGTAGAGATTTGTCCCGCAAAAGGAGACCTTTAGAAGATGGCTGGCGGCTCGAGCACTCACCTGACACCAATAACTTTGGTCTGTGCCCTCATGGTAGCTCGTTGGACCGCAGCCCAGGAGGAAGCAGCCGAGATGGGGGACGCTACAGTGACCCTGAGCGTTTGCCTCGCTCTGCCAGAACCTCCCCGGTCAAAGAGCGGAAGAACAGCCAGGAGGCTGGGTTTGTAGATAAGAAAAGGAGAACACGGAGCCCATCTGAGCCACGCTCCGGCTCAGAGAAGGGCCACAAACACAAAGCCAGTGACTCAGCTAAGAGCCCAGCGAAGAAGGAGGACCACTCAGAACATCTTTCCTCTTCTTCAAACTCCTCCAGATCAGGCCAGCAGCCTAATTCAGCTGCTGACAAACAGAAGCTGAGTCAAGCCTGGCAGGGGGTCCTCCTGCTGAAGAATAGCAGCTTTCCCACCTCACTGCACCTGCTGGAAGGGGACATGAAGGTGGTGACTAATCTGCTGGTGGAAGGCTCTACAGGGGGCCACGTTTCCCAGTTGAAGATCAGCCAGCGCCTGCGCCTGGACCAGCCAAAGCTGGATGAGGTTTCCCGTCGCATCAAGGCCGCTGGCTGCAGCGGATACTCCATCCTCCTTGCTGTGCCTTGGAAATCAGACGACAGCGAAGCCCAGGACGCCAGCAACTCCACTGAGAGACCACTGAAAAACCTGGTGTCCTACCTGAAGCAGAAAGAGGCCGCAGGTATCATCAGCCTCCCTGTGGGGGGGAGCCGTGACAAGGACCACGGAGGAGTCCTGCACGCTTTTCCCCCATGTGAGTTCTCCCAGCAGTTCTTGGATGCCTCTGCCAAAGCCTTTGCCAAATCAGAGGATGACTACTTGGTTATGGTTATTATCAAAGGAGCATCATGAAAGAAAAAGTGCAAATTATATATGTGTCATGTCACACTCAAAACTGTTAAAATTGTGAGATGTAAACAAAGGGAGAAGATGTGGTATTAAAACGGTATAGGAGGAAACGGCAGGGTTCAGATTTTAAATTCTATAACCTTGTATTGCATCCTATTGAAAGTTTATAGAAAGGAAAGTCAAACAATTAAGTACATTTTTATAAGTTGATGAATTTGATTGCTAAATCAGGTAAAATGTTGCCTTCTATTATTTAGATATTAGATTAAATGCACATTACCTGAAGGGTACTATTGTAAAATGAGTCCAGAGAGAGGTGCAGGTCTATGAATCAGTACTGTATGTTGCCTTATCATTTAAAAAGAACAGGTCCTTTATTTCCTTTCATGCAACTCCTGCTTACAACAATGAATTGAAGATCCAGAAGAGAGCATTTAGCCTTCGTTTTATCCATATTCTTTGTGAATGAAATCAAACTCATGTGATTTTTCTCTTGATTAAGGAAGTCAGTTTACTCAGGAGCTTTATCCGTTGCTCAGTAATTGACCTATTCCGGATGTTTGTATTTGTTTTTCCTTCTTTTTCAGTGACCAAGTAAAGGTTTTTGAAGACTTCCAAATTCAAACTTTCAGTGTAACAGGTTTTTTTTTTTTTTTTTTGATCTGTTCAGGCCAGATGATGCTAAAGCTTCAAACTTTAGAGGAAAGAGCAGTTCAACAGACCAAATAATTGCGTTACTCCTTCTGGGTATTCACGTGTAAAGTTAAGGTACATGAGAGCATGAGGAGTTTAAAGTGTAATCAACATTATCAGTGGGGTTTTTTTTGTTTTTTTTGGTGTGTGTGTGTCACGTCTCAAAGTTGTGACTTTATTACTGAGTGGAGGTTTGTCCTGTGTGTTTTCACTAAACATTTGTACCAACAGCACCCATATGCGGGGGTGGGGATGGACACAAGCAGCAAGCTCTGTGTGTTTTCCTTACTCTGAGGTGTATCCGCTGCAACTGCTAATTCATCTTTTTTTTTTCTTCTTTTAATTATTAATCTGTGATCATTAAAAGGGCAGAAACACCTTCCCAAGATTAGGTCTGATCAATAGTCGAACCCCCCCCCTTTTTTTGTGTGTGTGTTTGAAATTTTGTTTTGTTTCTCATTGTCTTTTAATGTTTTACCACTGAGCTGAATTGACTTCCCTCAGTCTCAACAAAAAAATTATTTTATGAGGCTAGTCAGTGTCATCAGGCTTTTATTTTGAAGGTTCACGGGATTGCTTTTTGTGTCCTTCCCTTCTCCGTTGTATTTTTATTAGCCGCAGGTTGGTTGAGCAGTTATTGTTTGATCAGACACTTTATTTTTCTCATGTTTTAACTTACTGATTACAATTACTACCCCAACAAAGCATATTGTGTTTAAAAAAAAAAAAAAGGGGGTGGGGGGTAAAGTAAGCTCTATGTCATGCACACCTCTTTTTACCTTATTGGGAGTCTGTAAATAGAAAATGTTGCTGTATGATCCGTGGACTTTTGAGAAAGAAACACCAGAGGAGTGGAGGCCACGCTCAGCAGGCCCTACCGGCCGTCTTCAGAGAGGACTCTTAATGATTGTTTTTCATTCTTTGATTTGAGTACTGTGTTTCAAATGGAAAAAGAGTGATTTGTTCTGTATACTCAGGATATCTGGAGAGAGAGAAATGGAGAACATCAGTGCTCATGGGCCTAAGAAGTATACCTGTCAGCAAAACACGCAAGGTGCAACACGCACTTCATAGATCTTGTCTTAATAAATTTACTCTTTCGTGGGAAACACGAGTGCCTCGGAAGACAACTTTTGTGACCTTTTTCTGTTCTTGGAATTGTCTATCAAACTCTAAAAGGCTTTCACTTTGACAGCAGGAGCCTTCCCGGCAGAAATGAGAGGAAGTGTGAGAATCGAGGGAAAGCCTCTCAGTTCTGTGTTTTCGTGACGCTCGACTCGTGTTCAGTGACCTCTGTGTGAAGAGCTTTTTCATGTGACCTTCATTCAGATTGAAATTTGGCCATGCTAGAATACTTGTTTGTCCCATCCGCGAAAGGCGAATGTAGAGTCACTGTGCCTCCTCAGATGTGTGGCTTATTCCTCAGTCACCTCTGTCTGTGCGGAGGTGTGAATGAGAACCTCCTCGTCCGAGCCCCCCCCCCCAAGTTATTTTGCAACAGGGCTCGTCTCTCAGTGGGAGTTTTCTTTTCCATCTGACTCCAGCAGCACACTGGTACAGAGTGTTGATTCAGCATCTGCAGCACGAGCAGTGTTTGTGTTGTTGCTTATTGTTCTTGCATTGGAGTTTTAAAGAAGAAGATCTCTGTGCTAGGGCCAGACCTGTTGGAGAGAAGGTCGAGGCGGTGAGACGGCGTGGGCCAAAAATTGGAAAGGAAGCACAACAGAGACGAGATCGCCCTGTTTGGTCCTGAGCAGGGAATCCTAATCTTTAGTTTATGTGTTGATCTCATGATTTTATGCACTTTTAAAAAGATTATGTGGCAAACTGCTTTTGACAGCAAAAAGACAAGAGTCCTGCTGTCAGAAACTGCTCCAGGATGAATCTCCTCAACACAGCGCTTTTCCTGGTTGCTCTACAAACAAAAGGGGATAGCTACCCTTCAGCTCCTGGTATCCAGACAGTGCCGTGGCTCTGGCTGATGGTGTCCCGGGGTGGCCGTGAGGTGTAATGGCTTTACGTCTCTCTCTCTGGCTGCATCTGCTTCTATTCCTCAGGTAATGTATACTGATGGCCATAACCACACGACTGGTATTGTAATGTCAAAGAGCTCTACAGGCACACTGTCCCTTGAGTAAAAGCTGGTAAGTGGTGGTGGGGGGAGATGCAAAACTGTCAAAATGCAGTTAACCTGCAGAAAAACAAAATTAATGTAATTCAGATTTTGTTAAAAAAAAAAAATTAAAGCCAGAAATTAATGTTAAGCTAACATCATAGTATCTGTTGGTGAGGGTTTGTATTTGCTGTCTCTTTCTTACTAGCACAGCTTTCCTGTTGAGTCTCACCAAAATATGTTTTTACAATAACATTTTAGCCATAAATTACTTAAATCCAGCAAAAAAAAAAGGGGAGGGAGCTATGCAAGTAGCTGAAGGAGATCCAACTTGCATGCAGTAGTAGAATTACTGTGAAAATTGTGTTGCAAGAAAATTATTTTAGCAAAGGAGTTTGCAGAGCAAAGGTACTTTAAATGAAATAATGCCCCTTTGAGTGCGGTAACGAGCCATATTAAATCTTAGTGGTGGTGGTATAACTTCCAGTACTTTAATCAATATTATAGTACTGACTTTTGTTTGTTTTGCTCTGTAGAATCTTAATCTGCAGCGTAACTCAAATGCACGTCCAGAGTAAAGCTCTCAGATGTGAAATGGCATTAAATAGGAACGGCCAAGAAAATGTACGCCTCAGGACTGCACTAAGGAACCGTACCAAAGTACTTGCATTTTGTTCCCTTCAGCCGTCACAGGTGAATGCCAGTTAGCGGTGTTAGAAGCATCTATTAAATAACAAAAGCGGCGTCTCTGCAGGCCGGAGGGCCTCTGAGCTACTGACATGTTAACTGCAAACACAGAACGATGATGTAATAGGAGTGTGTTTTTAAAAAGAAAAAAAAGACATTGTAAAGTTAACAAAACACTGGAAAATTGGAACAGTTTTAAAACCAGGTATTTCTTTAATTTCTAAGTATACTAAGCTGCAAGTTTGTTAATCTGGAGTATGCAGCCTGCTTTAAACCGATATTGAAATAAGTAATTTCACTTCCTGAAAATCAGTGGTTATCTTATCTGCACTGAGAGAGGGGATGTCCTTCCATTTGAACATTTTCAATAGGCAGCACAGCTTCAGTATGAGCAGTGATAAATAGGTCCTCTATCAGAACATCCTCAGTTATTACTAGTTATGATGGAAGGCCGTCAGTGGAGTTTACTGTATGCTGACTGTCAGCTGTGGTGCATGAGGCAGGCAAACCTTGCTTTACAACTTCCGAGTTAGTCGGTATAAAAGTTCGTGCTGACAGGATTGTATAATAAATAAGGGGAGGTGCTCGGTGCTCAGATTTCTGCAGTGTGAAAGGTAAAGAAACAGAAATATGTGCACTGTGTGAACTCTGAGTCTCAGTATGAAGGTGCAGAGACCTCCGGGGTATATACTGAAATATGAATATTTAAGTTTATGAAAGCAGTTGCGCTTATTTTAATCTACAAGGTTCAGTGAACAGTTTTTAACAGGTCAGCTGCAGCTGGAGGTTATAATGAACTAAAATTGGGTGTGGAAAAGCAACAGCAAGAAATAACTGATTTTAAAAAGTCAAACAAAAATGGGGAAATATCTTAGTTTTCATCAGCTCAGTCAAAACTGTCAACACAGCATGAGGGGACAGTGGGGCATGTTTGGGATGTTCACATGAGTGACGGTGAACCAGCTGTCTATCCAACCAGCACCCCGATGTATTTCTGATCAAAGTAATACAAACTACCTGAAACATTTAAAATAAAATGTGCTAACTAAGTGGAACTAAATGAAATTAAGTACAAAAAAGTAAAATTAAAAAATACAGAACTATAATGTACCCACTTTGTTGGACTCAGTTCAGCCCCTCCTTTCTCTTTATCAAGTAAAATGTAATTTATTTTTATTTATTAGAATAAAATGCCAGTTGAAACAATTTCACCAGAGAAGTTAGACAAATAAATGTCATAGTCTACATGGACCAGTACCAGCAACAAACTAAGCTAAAAAGAACTAAAGTAAAACATAAGGAAGGTTGTGTTTGGTCGATTATTTCTTTGTTGTAACAATAATGCATTTGTGGGTCGAGCAGCAGAGTTCAGTATGTGGGTTGCGCCCATGAGAAACTCTCCAAATCTTCTCTGCCAGCACCAAACAGCTTATTCTGCTACTGACTCTTGTTTTGAGCTTCTGATGTCCCAGGTCCTGACAGTGCGGCTTGTCATCATTGGAGGCAATGTCAATGCAGAGAGAGATTGAGATGAGATTCTGCAACCAGTGGCAAACCCGTATCTCCACGTTCTGGAACTGAACTCTATCCTCCAAGATGAGAACGCTTGCCCCCACAGAGCAGGTTTACCAGAAACTACCTCTAAAAGTTTGGAGTGGAGAGGCTGGAACGGCCTGCCTGCAGTCCTGACCTCAACTCCACTCAGCACTTGTGGTATCTGGTTGGGCGTGCTGTTCGTGTCAGAGTGACCAACACCATCACATTGGCTGACTTGCAACAAATGCTGGTTGAAGAATGGGATGCCATCCCACAGCAGTGTGTGACCAGCATGAGGAGGGGGTGCCAGGCTGTTGTGTCTGTGTATGGTTTTTCCACATGCTGCTGAGGCCTCTGTTTGTTAAATGAATTGTTAAATTGGCGATATTCTTCAGACTTCAATCATCCAATCCAATAAACAACACCGAGAGTCTGTAGCAGAATAAGCTACAGACTAAGTTTGGCACTGACAGAGAAAATTTGGAGTTTTTCATGAGCGCAACCCACAAATATACAGGGAAATAAACAGGCTTACCAACGATATAAGACTTATTTTAAAGAAGCATTGTTACAAACTTGAAGACTTTTTACGTGGGGTTTTAGGGCTTCTTTGTGAAAATCCAGTTCTTCTCATTTTGAACATGTTTTGAAGCTGCTCCTAATTAAAATGTTGAGTATTTCAGGTCATCGCCTCAATGCAGAGGCAAAGAAGAAAGAAACCCTCTTCACTGATTCCCCCTCTGAAAGCACCTTTTTGACTGAATGAAGTGTTATAAATGTGCATTGAGAAGCTGCTGGATATTCACGGAAGTAAAGGAATTGTGGAAAAGTGGGTTGGTGAGTACAAATTTAAATTGGATTAAAAATATCACACTTTTCATGTTGACACCACTAGTATTTTAATGTTACTCATAATAATGTAAACATCAATTAATTTTGTGCTTGAATAAAGGCAGCTGTTCTTGAAACTCTTACCAATATTGTGTTGTCTTTTTTTTTTTCTTTCTATCTTCATGACCAATATTCCTATCTTGGTGAAAATCTGTATTTGGAAACTCTCTGATGTCTTTGAATGATGACGCTTTTACACTGGCAGTCCTCCAGAGGGCAGCATTGGGTGGGACCTAAATTTACATGTAAGGGAGGGAATCTAGATGACAGCACATGGAGGAGGGAGAGAATGAAAGACCAAGAGATGAGGCATGGGAGTCTCTGTCCATCAGGAACTTTCTTTGGACAGAAAGAAAAGTTTCATGCTTCTGTTGAATACCTTCAGAAGTGAAAGTGAAGAGCTCATGTCAGTTATTTTATTTTAATATTAGCTAACTGAGCTGTATAAATGTATTACATTTTAATTGCAGTTGGAGAAAAAAAAAAGATTAAAAATTATTTTAAAGGTAAGGGTAGCATTCATTTAACTTTTTGTGTTTAAATAAATTGAAGTAGCATTAATATAGTGTAACATAAGTTATTCTAAAATAACTTTTTATAATTAATGAAATATGTATTTTGTAACCCATTTGGAATCAAAGGTGCAAAACAGCTAAAATTTCTTTACCTACTGTACAGAGGATACGAAACCACAGAAAAAAAATGTATCTATAAAAGACACAAAAGGGCATTTTCATTTGGCATTGCTGTGTCAAACAGCTGCATTTAATTGCACACAGTAGTTTTAACTTGTTGTGAAAGTGTTGCCTTTCATTTGAATGCTAACTTCGATTTAATACATTTAAATTGCGGCGTGGAGGTGAAAGAAGGGGGAAACAGTTTAAAGGATATTACACCACACAAGGATGAGGATGAAGATCCTTAGGGGAGAGTTTTGAAGAAGGTCAACCTCATTACAACCAAAACTGTATCTGCATAAACAATTTAAAATAATATGAGATATTGATTTAGGTTTTATATTTTAATACATCATTTTCTGTCTGCAAATGTTTTACTATTTTTTTTTCTTTTGGGGGGATGGATGGTAAATTAATTATTAAATATTTTAATAAGTATTATAACTGTTAAAGTTATCAGAGTACATTGTGGGCACCACATAACATTAAAAGGTTTGCAATTTATTACCATTAAGATATAATATAAATTTTTTAACTGCACAAGTTAATACACTTCTGAATCAAAATGGTAGAAAAGCCACTGAAAGTTTAGAAATTTGAACAATTTTTTTTTTGTTTGTTTATGAGAAAATTTAATTTGTGTTTATTTTCTTACTCTGTGCTGAACCTGTTGCAGATTGATCATATAGTTTCATTTTATTAGTTAAATATTGGTTGTTTTAACCACATAAATTTTTATGAGTGTGTTGATCTGTTGCAAACATCTCCAAAAGAGAAAAAAAAAACTCTGCAAGCAAATGATGATGATGTATATGTATTAATTATTGCATGTTAGAATAACATGAATTAAGTAAATTCTAATTTGATAGATAAATTGCTAAAGTTAACCTAAACTTACCAGTACTGTGCCAAAAAAATTTGAACTAATTTCCTGTCATTCCTCACTATATTTTAATAAAATACTAAACAGCAGTCCTCAAATTTATCAGGTGTGATAAATGTATGTGTTATGTACAGTGCAAGTTTTTTTTTCTTAAGTCACGTACCGTGTTGTAAAAAGAGAGAATTATTCAGAAGCAGAACTTTATCTAGGAACTATCTCTGTGTTTTCTTAATCTGTTCATCTCGGGCTCTCCCTCTTTCTCTATTTTTGTCTGCCATGTGTTCTCCACGGGGAGCAGAGGAGGTAGACTGCTTTCACATGCATGGGTGTGAGAGGAAGATTCAACACCCCTTCACTTGCTGAGACACACATGGATGGCTTAGTTTGAGTGAAAAACACTCACGCAATGGAACGAGACAGAGTTTGTCCCAGGGTCAAAGAAGAGAGTGGACCTTCCTTTCTGCGTGCATGCTGACTATTTGTTATTATGACGCCGCTCCTGTATGTATGCATGTATGTGCTTGTGCGTTTCTTTTTCAGCTTACTGGCACGAGTGAGGCCTGTGTTTGCCAGTGTTCCTGTATGTGGGATGGCTGCAGCTTGCGTGATCAGAACAAAGCAAGGGAGCATGACAGAAAATCCCTCAATACCCGCCCTTTAAAAAATGCAGGAGGCCAACGCACGCAGAAGCAAGTAAGGTAAATGTATAAATTATGGACCAAAAAAGTCTGCTTCAAAAGGAGGGAGAGATCCCCCACATGAGGCAACAAACTTTATTGCATGTTAAGACAGAGCACCGACAGCTGCTGAGTGCTTACTAGAGTTCCTTCACTCCGTCTTGCTAAATAATGAGCCAGCACCTTTCTAATAAATGGACCGTGTCGAGCTCCGCTTGCAAATTTCTGGCATTTAGCCAGTATGGTTCACGTACACACTGGCCTGCAAGAAAAAGTTGACATTTTTAGAAGGCACTTTTGGTTATTTATGTGCAAGCTTTTCTAAATATATTGTTTATAGTAATAATAAATATAATTTTACATACAGAAAATAATGAACATTTTTGAAAGGCTAAAAGTAAAATGAAATTAAATTGTAAATGATATTTAAACCTCTCAGAAACATCACAGCAAATCTTGTAAATACATATGGGGGCCCAGACTGGTTTCAAGCAAAATTAAAATGTTCCTGTTTTATTCTCTTAATATTTGAGTCTTTTATCATAGTACATAATATTATATTATAGTGTAGCAGAGAAAATTTAATGAAGTGTGCCAGTGCTTTTTGATTATTTTGCTGGCAATTCACCACCTTACTAAATTTTTGATTATTTTTTAGTCGTTTTTTTAACCAAGAAATATCAAGAAATATTGTTAAATCTGAACTGAAGGATCACAAAAAAATTTAACTATAGAAAAATTATGATTGTTTATTTTTATTTTAAGACATTATAGGAAAATAACATGTATTTCTTTATTTTAGAATAGTTTTAATTGTTTCCTGTAGTTATGGATGACTTCCATATTCCCAACTTTTATATCAGATGGTGAAGAAAATGTGGTTTAAATGTGTTTTAACCAAATTAAGATTAATTGTGCTATAACATACATTTAAGAACAAATACATAACTAAAATATCTATTTCTAAGTGTAATAGGTTCTACGCTGGCATTGGTCAATGTTCTACTAATTTTCAGTGGAATAATGATAATTGTAAATCCTTTTGTACTACCTCTGAAGAGACTACAGACCTATTTTTTTGTGATAATACCTTAGATGAGGGATTCTTAAACGTACATAAAACCAAAATGTGATCTTAAAAGAAAAATCTTTTAAAGACAAACCAGTAACTATGCAATGTATTATATTGTAGTTTACCTAGGGACATCCATTTATTAAATACATCAGAGAAAAAAGTGGAGTAAAGTATCTTTTGCTAATATTATTTAGCTTTTTCTTTCCTTTTATTTCAAGGATATCTTGAGTTTTTGGTGCATTTTTTTTAATGTTGTAATATAACCATGTTTATGAATCAGCACCCAGAACACTGTTCTGAAGTCATCTTATGAAAAAACAGAACCAATGCTTCATGTCAGACTACCAAATGATGCAGCCACTTTCCCTTTATGCTTTCAGATGCTGTGTGTTATTTTGTGCAAACGTGCAGAAAATGTGGGTTTGTCCGTGTGTGTGCCATGGGCACATGCGCATTGCACCGGCTTCCTAGAGTCCTCCTTAAAATGTGCATCAAAGCGTGACTAACAAGTCAGCACACAAGTCAGTCCTTGCCTGCCATTACTTTGTGGCGTCATCACTGGGATTTAGATGTCACCTATCATCGCTCAGGCAAGGTCCGAAAATTTTCACCACACAGCGTTTGCATGGTAACATACTGTAGCAATTCACTTTACCATTATTACTTGTAATGAGATTCTTGTCAAATCATATTCATCAAAATAGCAGGTCAACCCAAATCTAACCTTATTTGCCCTGTCCTCAAATGGTACATGTTCTTTACATAACAATCTAACACACAAAAAGGTGCAAACCTGAAATAAGTGAAGAAAAAAAATACCCATTTACAGTGTAGAGATGTAAACGTATTACATAGACATCGCATACATGTATATGTTTATCCATTACAGTTAATATTAAAGACAGAATGAAAGTTCTCTATCAGGAAATGACTAATGAAATTTAGCTCACCTATAGTGAAGTTCACTTACAGTGTTGCCTGGAGCTGGACACAGTGCTCAGGTTATAAACGGGTTCACCTTTCATGGTACTCAATATTGTTCAGTTGTTCTCTCCTCACGCTTCTGAAGGTGCAAGTTGCAAAAATATTTGTTTGATACGAAGGGCAGTGAATTATTCAGGGTTTATTTAATAATGCAGAGAAGTGAGGAGGAGACTCAAAACCACGGCAGTGAAAACTGCTCAGCCTGGCTGCCTGTAAGCTTGTGCCACAGATACAAAATGTACCATATGCATTGCCCTGTTGGCAGCCATACTTAGTCTTTGCAGACATGCAGTTTTCACTCAAACTTCATTTTGCACTTATATAGTCTCTTACATGTGCCCCATTACTAAGCAAAGTAGAGAAAATGCAAATTTGCTCGTTCGCTTTCCCCATAAACTGGATGTCCCTCGAATGCACCAAGAATAACACATAACTCAGTAGCACTAAGCACACAAATTGTATTCAAGTGTGTGTGTGTGTGTGTGTGTGTGGAGGGGGGGGGGGGTCATCAACATTAATCTTTGGATCCAGCAGATACCAGTTTGCCGACAAGTGCTTTCATTATAGAACAGCTGTACTTGTCGTCAAACAGAAAAGGCCCAAGAAAAGTAAAACTGAGATGATAAAACATGTCCTCCCACACACACACACACACACACACACACACATATATACAACTCGGTTGATCTGTTTAGGTGAGTCACCACTAAAGCAGCAGTAGGTGGTTATGGCAGCAGCTTTAAATAGACAGCATAAAGCCCTGAGTCAATTGGTAAAGTAACAAGAGACTGACAGAGGGAGAGAGAAAGAGAGAATAAGACAGTGAGCACAGGAAAATGAGAGATTGGGAGTATATTTGAGTTGTGCTGAGTGTGTCGTGCTGAGCTCGAGGGCTAGGAATCATCTCACATCCGTCATGGAGGCTGGTTGTAGGGTCAAACGCAGTACTGTGGCGAATGGCCCTGTTATCACACAGCTTTACATTTGCTGCGCTGCCTTTTCTCAAAGGCAGCAAAACAGGGCTGGAAGTCGAACCAAAAATAGAGACGCCCAATTAGAACTGTTCCCAAAGCTTTGATGGAATTAGCAGTGAAAGGAGGCTTGCATAACCCACCCTCCCAAAATGTGCAGACAGCATATGCAACACTTGTCCTATTTACTGGAAACGAGTCCTGGGTCAATTTTATGGTGCCGTGATAAAAATTACATAAACAAAATGTGCAGAAGGTAAAATCCACCTTGTTGTTCAGTTTTTGTGAGACATATTTTGTCCATTGTTGCATTAAATCTGGCCTCATACAATGTTGTCCAGGAACTGGTGTAGCCTACAAATCTAAAGATGTGAATCCCGGTGTAGATCCCTCTCATCAGCAGCAGCTTGCCTGGTTGCCTCAAGCAATACAGCCTCAGACTGCTGAAGAAAGAGGCTTACAGATATTTCATCAGATTAATGTATATAAATAGCACTTTTAGCCAAGAACTAGCACAATTCTAGGCCCAAGCAGCAGCATCTTAATCAGTAAGGGAAAAAGAGATTTCAGATTTATGAATATAAAAATAAATACAGAAAAAAAGCATATTTGAAACATGTGACCAACACCTTCAAAATAGGCTTTTGAACCAAAAAGAACATCTTTGAATTTAAGAAAAAAAAAATTGTGCAGAATTAAATGTGTATATAAGCATTTTCACATGCTTATATTCATTAGTCTTGAACGGCTGTTTACATTTTATAAGTTTAACGTCAAAAAAAGATGTTAATTCACAAAGTGACACATTGTTAACGCACACACAGACACCAGTGTAAAGACCTTATGGATTTGATCATAACTCAGAAGCCAGTAGATTGTATGCTAACGGAAGTATTAACTATAGGAACACATTAGCAATTCTGGCACATAAAACACTGTATAATTCAGTCTAAGGTGTAAATCAAAAGGGATTTTCAAAACTTAAAAAAAATATGGAAGTAGTTACTTTTTCAATCTATAATAAATTAAACTGAAGTTAATAACCAGATGTGAGATGCAGGTTTTTCCATGGTGTTAATAACAACTTTTTAATTGTTCTCTCAAAAGATTTGAACACATCTCACATTTTCAGTAGCCTATGTAGTTAAACTGCATGTAAATGCAAATTTTTTTATGAAGAAGTGTAAGAAGAAACACAAGTTTGTAACTAAAATTTATTATAGTTGGTATGTATTACTCATCAGTGGGTGACCTAAGACTTACATGCACTGACAGATAGATACACATGATCAATTAAAGATCCAAAAGTTTACATCCACTCACGAATGTCATGGCAATTTGGGGCTTTTAATGATTTCTTTAAACTGTTCTTCTTCCAGGGTGGAATGACTGTACAGCATGCATCTTTAATGACTTTAAAAGAAGAATTGAGTGCACAAGTTTGAATTTATTTAGAATTTATCTGAGCTCAGACCTCAGCTAATGCAAACTTTTAACGTGTTTTTTTTCTTTATTAAATGTTCCAGTTCATCCAACATATCGACTTTCATGACAAACTGGTAATACAACTAATGTAAACAGGGCTAACTTGCTGGAGTAAGGAAAGAACTGGACAGGCCCAGCAGAAGCCAAAGATGGAGACACAAAAAAGGAAAGGTTGAGAAAAGAGAGAAATATTACAGCAAATAATGGGTTAAGTTTTAAGGGGCAACCCCCCCCCTCCTGTTCCCTACCCAAGCAGACAAAAAGAGAGCGAGGGAGAGACAAAATGAATATTGTTGGGGGCATCATCCTCCTCCTTTTTCCTTAGTAAGGAGTTGGATGTGGGTGGTGGAGGTGGAACAAGTCAGGGGGTGGTGAAGAGCGCCGCCGAGCATGCCTAATCGGACAGGACAGTTCCTGCTTATTATAGAACCAAGCATAGATAATAAAATCTGAATCAAACTGCTAGCTGAGAGCCGCAAGAGAACCTCCTCTTCAATTTTTAAAGTTATGGCAGCGCTTGAGACTGGGTTTGATCAAATTACACCATTTTGCGTGCAAATACTTACTTAGCAAGCCAGTATGGCCCAAATCTGTGCGGTCGACATGCAGGTGAGCAGTACTGCAGCTCCCTAATTACACCACAGCCCCAACAGCACTCCAATCCATAGTAAGCCCCCCCACCACCCCACCACTCCAATGCCTCACCAACTGTCACAGTCACCCACTTGAGCACACATTTAATTCCATTCCTTTTTATGAGAGCAGTGAATATGAGGACAAATTCATGTTTTGGTTTCTGGGAACTAGAAGCATTCACATAAACACCAAAATACCCAAATATACAAGCAGGAGAGGCAGAGGAGAGCAGGAAAGAACAGAGGCAGGAACAGCTAAGACGAAGCTGGGAGCTCTGAGGGAGTTGCAAGCCAGCCTTTAGGTTTTTCAAATTATGCTCATATGTTGCTGATTTAAATTAGCAAAACACATTTTGAGAAAAATGTGGATGAAGTTCATCTGTATATCAAGCCCTGCTAAATCTGTACTGCTAAAGCTTTTGAATTGTTTTCAGACTAAATTGATTGTGGCAGTTCTAGGATGGTAAAGATTAATTTGTACTGCAAGAAACTGGACTCAAATTTGGACTGCCAAGTAATGCAAACAATTTGTAAACTCATCTACAAGCACAATTTACACCCATACTGTTCATTTTTTATTGGTTACAGAACAGTTAACATGCATACGCTCTGCACTATTATATAATGGTGAGCAAAAATACATAAAGGGACATTTAGGACAACAGTCGGGCTGTCCTGTAGAATTGATTCACTTTAGTAAATTGCTATACATGACGAGGAGTTAAGGCACCATAATGTTTTTAAGTTTAATAATCTTGAAGTAGTATCTTTTGTACATGATGATCAGCCTAAGGAGTGTGTAACTGCCTAAATCCCTATAAATACTGTATTACTCTTTGCTAACCTAGACTATCCATCCATCCATCCATCCAGCCATTCTCTTCCGCTTATCCTGTTCAGGGTCGCAGTGCTAACCTAGACTAGTTCAACTTTTTCCCTTGCTGCAGTACTAAGTGAGATTGCAGGTGGAATTTCTGACCTCACTCATCAGTGTGGTCTGAGGTGAAACCCATTTTCAGTGTCCAGTGTGGTAAATGCACATTCTTTGTAACCCTTACACAGAATGCTGTTCAGAGATTATGAATAAAATTATACGGGTGGGATAAAAAAATAAACTGTTGGTCACAGGATTTACAGTAAGAAGCACTAACCACAAGGACGAAGTCAACAAATGAAGTCTTCAGGCGGTGACTCGTTCAAACCTTTCTTGCTTTTGGTCAGTGATATTTGAAAAGAAGTCCGTTTGTATTTTAATTCTGAGTAATGTTGCAATTTTTTTGAACAATTTAAGTGTGGACATGAAATGCAATAGAATAGAAATGTATTTTTTGGGTTCCATTACAGCTGCTATACTCTATTGTATTCAGGCACACGTTGACAGCCAACCATACCTGGTGGTGATGGTGGGTATACCGTCTGTGCCTCTGCCACGAGCTGTAGTGGTTGGCCAGCACCAAATCATTTTTTTATGATTTCTCTTCTACATAGCCAACCGTGTATCTGTTGGTGTGTTGTACATTTAATGCCAGTAATAACTGCCAGATCTGAACATTTGCCCTCACGCAGAGCTGCATGCAGCTGGTGGTATTATAAATGTTATAGTGAGAGTAGGAAGAGCATTCAGTGACTCTCGGTGCAGCATCATTAAGGATATTTTGGATGTTTATAATAATTATAATGACAAATTCCCGCTCTTTTGCTTGTGCCATGGAAAAATCAATATCTGTTACATGTTTTCAAAGCACTTGAGGATGGAGATTTGCAGGGGGTAAAAGCTGGCAAACAAACATAGCCTTTAAACTGGGTTGTGAAGATTAATCATGTCTTCAGTATGTATTGTACTGACATAAAATTCTATTCATGAGTCACTGAAGAGACTGAAATTTCTGAGTACTTATTTCAAATTACCCCAATCGGACAAATTGTTATTGATATAAATTAGAACACTGTAGTCCAATATATATGTAAATAAAAGCTGTTTGGTTGTTTGTTTGTTGTATAAAAAAAAAGGTTATGGACAATGTTAAATACAGTTGAAAAATCCTTTGTTAATACATAAAGCCAGGCCCGTAATTTGTTGGATGAGGATACAATTAAAATCAAACAATCAAGATGTGACTGAAGTGCAGACTTTCAGCTTTAATTCAAGATGGTTTACAAAATTCTGTATTAACTGTTTAAGAATTACAGCCATTTTTATACACAGTCCCCCATTTTAAGAGGCTTAAAAATTAATTGGACAATTGAGAGACAAGCACTTTCATGGGCAGGTGAAGCCTGCTCCCTCAATATATTATTACAAATGAAGCAGACATAATATCTGAAGTTGATATCTGAAATGTTGATTTTGTAGCTTTTCACTGTAATTTTAAATATGGCACCCAATGAGATGGTGCTGAAAGTGAGAAGAAAAACAAATAGGGACAGCCAAATCAACAATGCGGTATATTCTTAAAAAGAAACAGCTCAGTAACACCAAAATGCCCGAAAGACCACAGAAGACAACTGAAGTGAATGATGACAGAATTATTTCCATGGCTAAGAAACACAACTTCACAGCATCGAAGTCAAAAACAGGTACTGTAGGTGTATCGTTGTCAAGGTTGAAAGAGACACCATGAATGTAAATACAGGGCACTCAACAAAAAGAAGGCCAGATTAGACTTTGGCAGAACACATCTAAAAGTGCCACCAGAGTTCTGGGGAAAAAATAAAGAGAGATAAAAAAGAAAAATCTTTGGACAGATAAAACCAAGGTTGACGTGTACTAGAATTATGTGAAGAGATAAGTGTCGACAAAGAGAGAAACAGCTCGTGATCTGAAGCATACCACAATATCTGTCAAATCATAGTGGAGGCAATTTTATGGCATGTACTGTATGTCTGCCAGTGGAACCAAGCTGCTGGTGTTTATTGATGATGTGACTGCTGATAGAAGTAGAAGGATGAACTCTGAAGTGTACAGAGCTATACCCTCTGCTCAGATTTAGCCCAATGCTGGAAATATTGACCTAAAGCGTACTGCAAAACCAAGCCAAGAGTTTCTCAAGGCAAAGAAACACTGCCCAATGGCCAAGTCAGTCACTCAATTTCAACCCAATAGAGCAGCTTTTCAGTTATTAAATATCAAACTAAATGCAGAAAGACCCACAAACAAGCAGCAACTGAAGGTCTCTGCAGTAAAGGTCTGGCAGAGCATCTCAAGGGAGGAGACACAGTTTTTGATGATGTCCATTGGTTTTCAACTTCAGGCCGCCATTGATCGCAAAGGATTTTCATCCAGGTATTAAAAATAATCCTTATATATAAAATTATGTTGGTTTTTCCAATTACTTTTGAGTCTGAAAATCGCTGTAATTCCCAAACAGTTCATCAGTTTGTTTTGGTAAGACCCATTGAACTAAAGCTGAAAGTCTACACTTCAGTGACACATTGATTGTTGGATATAAAATCTACTGTGGTGGCGTCCAGAGGCAAAACTATAAAAATGTGTGTCTTTGTCCAACAGATTACAGGCCTAACTTTATGCAGGCATATAATTCATAATACAGCTATTAGATTTAACAGGGCTTGAGATGAAATACTACATATTCAAACTCAATTGAATCCACTTTTAGCAGATGGCTACACAATGCGCTACTATGATAATCTATGTAAGTCACGTGCATGCCAACACACCAATACACAAAAGCACCCAGACATGTTTTGTCATTTGCTCTCAGTAGTAATTTAGTAATCTGCGATGAGATCTAGCATGGTCAACATGGCGGGATAATGACAAGTATGAGCAGCGCAAGACCCAGAAATAGAGTAAAAAAGGAAATGAGACATAGGAAAGAAATGAATGAAAGACAGATTTGACTCCTTTTAGTGTCTGTTTGCGTGTGAGAGTGCACAAACGGTCAGGCTTTTGATTACTGTGATAGAACGCGAGGAGGCCTTTGACATTAACAACAACACGGTTCCTTTCACACACTGGAAGAGGTCACGCAGATTAAAATGAACATGCTCATAGCTCACAATTTTGAATTTTGAACTACATTCCAAAATAAACATTCATTTCTTACTTCTTCTTTTTTTTAAGTAAGTTACTCTGAGCTATTCTTTTTCACTAAAACTCCTCTTACTCATCCATGCAGCACCCAATCACTGCCACTTCCCAAACTAAATGAAGCACTCTGTACTAATGTGGCATTGAAGACAGATTACTTTGAAATGTCAAGAAAAGCCAGTGTGAGCAGTGATGGTAAAAGTACAGACAATTTTCAGTTAAGTAGAAGTAGAGATACTTCTGTTAATTAAAGCTTCTTTGCTCAAGTAAAAGTGAAAAAGTACAGGCTCTGAAATGTACTCAAAGCATAAAAGTAAAAGTACCTCTCCCTGCAATATTAATATAATAAAATAATATTAATACAAGGAAATATGAACTTCATTTCAACTTAAATTCTAATTCTATTGAATATATTCAACTTGAACATCTGTTATGTAGAACACAAGCAGAGAAGTGAATTCCTGCATACCAAAACTAAGCATACCTGAACTGAAAAACTGCGTACAGTCAGGAGTTGAAGTGGAATTTGGTAGGTGTGGGAACTCCACAATGAGCTGTAGTGGTGGGCTAAGTTAGAAGAAAATCAAATTCATTTCTATTGTGAACTCCAGATCAGGTGAGCTGTGCTGCTGCTCTTTGTGGGTTTAGTCATCTGATTTAGAGGATGTTATATGAGTTACCGTGGTTGATTTAAAAGGCTAGCATAAAGGTGGAATCCAATATCTGTTCAAAACTTTGCATTTCTGTACATGTAAGCTTTAAATTTCCAGTATCGACTGTGACTGAGCAGTCCTTACCTTTAATAATAATCTCTCTTCTTCCTCTCCTGTCCTGTCTTTCTTACAGCTTTCTCCATCTCTGAGTAAAGTTATCACACAGTCTTTTCTCTCCCGGGGAACTACAGCAGGTGGACGTTTAGCTAGCAGACACATTTGTGACAAACTGCACAGAAACAGTTTGTGTGTTTGCTGATATTTGTTGAGCTGTTTGAAAAGCAGCATTTGAAATTACATGCCACTTAAAAAAAAAAAAAAGTTACTCCCTTTATGCTCTTCTTCTGTAACACTATCTAGAACTGCGGCTGCAACTTTTGCCTCTTTCATCTCATTGTGTGTGATAAGCACCAGTGATAGATATATCAATCGGATTGTCTTTTATATTACTGTCCTTCTATTTAGGTTTATAATATTTCAAGGTACGCAGTGACAGGAAATGCTAACTCCCCTTACATGTCTTAAGTCTCACGGCAGTTTGTGACTAAAGTAAGCCTGTTCTGAAAATGTAAGAATAAGAAGAAAGTATAGATATTTGTGGAAAAACATCTAAGGAGTAAAAGTAAAAAGTTGTCAGAAAAATAAAGATACAGATACCTGAAAATTAAGTACAATTACTCAAGTACAGCAATAAAGTACTTGTGAATTTGGTGGACATCAGAAAAAAAATTACGCAAAAAATGTGAGATTTGTTTTTCTGTAATTATCTGCACAAATCCAGTCATTCATAAAGCGCCTTCAAATATCAGTATGGACAAGTTTCAGTATTACCAGCACTGGATGACAAGCTGTATTGTGATTCAGTTCACTATAATCATGAGCACTGTTTTTTGGCACAAGAGAAAATGATTAAGGGAATAGCGTGGATTCATGGAAAACCAAGAAGGAATAGCAGGAATTGTGTATTGAATGTGTGAGTCTGTTTGTCTAGACTAGCTTTCATGATAAGTGTGTTATTTATATGATTCTTTGCCTTGAGACTTGAAATAAAATAAGAATTAGCAACATGAAAAAAAATGAAAATAAATGTAAAATAAGATTTTGTATAATAAACACAAAGAATAATTACAAAATGAAGAGAAATTAAATGGGAACAATTAAAAGGAGAAAGCAAATTTACTTGGCTTGGTTGGTAAAGTGCCTGCTGGCTTTTTTACATAACGGTGTTTTTTTCATTGGTATCTTTTCTGTGTCTTACTGCTTCAGTCTAAAACTAAATGAGGCAAAATGAGACGAGCTGGGACAAAATTAAACATGGAGGCTGAAACCCTGTGATTTCTTTTAACAGAAAATTCACAGACAACTTGTAAATGACACACGCAGAAGTGAGGAGTCACAGAAAAGGAGCAAAGTCAAGGCAAAAAAAATTTGACTAGATGAAAGGTAACAACTCAAGAAGAATCAGAACAGGATGAAATGAGGCCAGATGAAAGAGCAAAAAGAGGATATAATCTTTTGCAGGTTCACTGATCCCTTAATAAGTGAGATGACAATAAATAAAACAAGATTAACTGAGGTGAAATGAAAAGAGAGCAGAAACCAAAAGAGGACATGGTTCTGCTAGTGTCTTTTCAGTTACCTAATGACAGAAAACAGTCACCAAGAAGCCAGCAGATCCTTATCAACAAACTGCATCCTGTCCCCCTAATCACCGCAGATGTGATAACTGAATTATCCATCTCCTCTGATCTTTCCATCTGATAGAAAACCTACACTTCCTTCTCTCCGGGGCACGATTCAACTCAAGTGAACTGCCACCATTTCCCAGCCTCACATCTGCGCCCCAGCTCTGATCATATCTTCAGAGTTCAGCAGGAGGAACAAGAGAGATCACATAGAGTCAATTGCCTGTCATGATACATTGGTTAAGAGCCAGCCGTGAAGACCAATGGTTTAATGTATGTCATGGCTCATAAGCAGCACACATCTGAATCAGAGTTTCACAGTGGTAAGTGGTCAGAGGAGATCAAAGAAGTGAGCGAGAAAGGCATAAATCTACTTCCAAGAAGAAACAGAAACAGATTTTACAAATGAGTAATGACCTGAGGTCACAGGGTTAACCAATAAGCTCATTATTATCAAAGAATTTAGGATATTTACTAAGTAGCAGTTACGTAAAGTATGAGTCATGGCATCAGCAATTAAAGATGTAATATGTAGAATATCTTACATTAGAGGGCAGCACCACTTCAGGCTGCATTTTCTTCCGTTTCTACTGTACATAGACATCGGAGCACAGTGCTGTAAAAGCAAACTTAACAAGTGACCTGCATAAATATTTGCTGGAGAAGCGACACAATCTGGACTTGGACTTGGAAAAGACTTCCAGGCCTCCAGCTGCTGGCATCACCTGATGCTGGAGGTCAGAGGACAGGACATCATAAGTGGTGTTTAAGGGAGTATAAATGCAATAAGCAGGTCAAATCCAGACACTGACGTTTTGGTTAATCCTGCTCTCCAGTGGTTGCTTGCCAAGAGTTTCAACTGTCGCTGGATTTACCGCTTTGTTCTTTGTTTATTTGTTTTTTAAGTAACAATTATGGATGTTTTTCCTTTAAAGCTCAGTGAGCTGAAATGCTGTTCAAGTCAGACATAATCTGTATTTATTCTGTGCTGTGTAGTACTGCTCTGTAATCCCATTCAGAGCGACAAAGTGACACAGTCTGACTCTGGCTATTTAGGGCTGTTTGTGGATGAGACAAAGTTTGGAGAGTAGCAGCGTTCTGCTGTGGATACATATATTTGCCTAAAAATAGCAATCCTGGGCTCATCTTCACTTCTAAAACTAACAGAGACTTTCGTGAAATCAGTTTTAATAAGGCATAGATATTTGTTTGGCACCCTGTAAAAGAAATTAATGTTCCCTACTTGTGTTACCTCTGGCATTTCAACAGAACACTTCCTGGGTGGTTGACGACAAAGTCTAGTGACGGACAGGTGGAACAGGTAGGATGACACAGAGGCAACATACAGCAGAAAGTGTTATAGTTACAGTATGGACTGTCAAGCATGAGGTTGTTACAGGTGCTAAAAGCTTGTAATTATAGGTAAAAGTATATTTCTGAGTATAGGAAAACACATAGAAAATGTTTTGTTTTTGTATGATTGAGCTTCTAATCAGACATTCTGTCGCATACACATACACATCATTCCGGCTAGTCAAAAATAACAGTGTTATTGCTTTTGACTAGCCAAAATAATGGTTCCTCGTGACTTTGTCTGAGTTGTTGTGTGATTTTCTGCATGTGAGGCTTTCAATTGTCTCTAGCTGAGCAACTCATTTGAACAGTGGTGTTATTAACAGAAGCAGCTGGGTTGCAGAAGAAAGATCATTCGAAAATGCCACGAAATACAAAGAACCTATTATCAAGGAATCTGCTGTGAATGGGAACTTCATCGTGGTAGAAATTACTCCCCACTTGCTCCAGCTTCTGACAGTAACCAAAGATATTTGCATGTCATGGATGGATGGATGGATGGTTGGATGAATGGATGGATGGAAAAACACTAAATCATGATGTCTATAATCACATTTAGACCAGGCAGAATTCCACTTTAACATATTTACATAATTTTGATTAGTCATAATTAAAAGATATCAAGATATCAATCGATGTCACTATAACAAGTTAAAAATTAATTTGTGCTATCTAAAAACTGCAATGGTGATATCTTAAATTCCCCTCAATTCAAAATACATACCAGATAAGGAAATCTGACACTCCCAAAGTGGTGATCAAGAATCAGAAATAATAACTGTGCACTGACCTCCAATGACATTAACACCAATTACCACCCTTCAAATGTATTTGCATCATAACATTAAATAATCAGTTAAATGTTCCAAAAATAGGATCTGCTGTTGTCAGATCCTGTCCTATCCTTAACCTTAATTGGATGTATAGAATAAACTGGGTTTCCAGTATGGATTGAGCTGGTGCAGCTAGTCCTCCATCAAAAATCACTGACTTATCAAACAATGTCCACGTAAGAATAGCCACAAAAAAAAAATGGTGCATGGGCACTCATATGAAAATGAAAGAAATGATCAATTCAGTGGCTGATGGTTAAGCTAGTTCCAGAGAGTATAACCAGCTGCTGCCACAAGAGGGCAATAAATTACCAGATGCAGACAAACAAGCAACGTAGGAACAAAGATAATTTGCTTTAGTAAATTTTTAATACAAAGGAGTATTAGGGCCGCATTGAGAAAAAAAATGAAATTCTGCAGTTTGAGAATAAAGTCAAAAATTTTGAGAAAAAAAGTCAAAAACTTTTTTTGAGAAAAAGTCAAAATGTGGAGACTAAAGTAATCATTTCAAGTCAAACCACTGCCATGCCACGTCTGCTGTACCCTCTCCAAAATGCCTTGTGTTATGAGTTAGTGAAACTATACTTAAGGATCGGTTATAGTAACAAGGAAATTATTTCTTTTAGTACACAATGTAGTGATGAGGATGTTAAAGAGATGGTGCAGAAAGCTGCATCTGCTCAGAAGGAAAAAAAAAAACACACAAACTGGCAGATGACAGATGCAAGGGTATCGATGGTTGCACCTTTGTGCAGTACAGAGGGGACATGTTGAATCACAAGACACAATAAGACAACTGATCTAGTTGTTTCATCTACTGAAAGCATTTTGTAGAGGGTATAGCAGCTCAAATCTCAAAATAGTATTTGACTTTTTTCTTAAAATTTTGATTTTGTTGTCAAAATGCACAATTTAATTTACACCAACTCACACCAACTCTCTGCGTGTCCTCCTTCACTGAGACAGAACTGAAGTCAACCTATAAGGTCAACCACAAGGTGAATGATTTTCTTAGGAGCATTATTAGTATTAGAGACAGTATATATGCGACTGACAGGCATCCTGTAAAGTACTACAGGACCTACAGACCTGCTTTGAAATCCAGAGGTTTGCCTTATTGAACCTCATTCTGCTCTGCTTGATAAAAATGGCACTGCTCTGGTACAGAAAATTGATTATTGCCACATAGTCCTCCACCTCTCTCATCCCCTTCAAAAGAAAGATGCAAAATGATAACAGATAGGCAGTTAATGAAGCGTGAATGATTAAAGAGGCCCACAGGGAGAGGTTGTCAACCACTGCAGACAGTAAACCTTTTTTTGTTTGAGTCATCCTCTCTTCACTTTCAGTTTCTGCTGGGGGGGCACCAGATACACAGAAAAGGATAAAACAAAAACAGAAAAGAAGGGTGCCACAGGGTGAACTTGACAAATTAGCAAAAAAAAAATAAGATAAACTAAAAGAATAAGTAGCAGCATAAAATAGTCTTATCTATTAAGTACCAAGTAGGAGGTCCGAAACACCTATAAGTCCTTATTAATAGTGGCATATTTAAAAGGCCTTAGCAAATGACCTGTAATATGAGTTCGAATGGCATGAAAAACCAAACCATTATAAGCTTCTCAGCCTAATGCAGGCCATTAAACCTCCATAATAAACTCCCCCACATGCGCTTACACTATTAACCCAGCAGATCCTTAAACACACACCTACAGTGACTCAGCTTTGCAGTAGTCTGCAACTCCCCTTTTTCATTCATGTCTCTCCATAAGACCCCTCGAACTCTCCCGCCTTCCTTTGATCAGGAAACCTTAGTAAACAGGGGCAGGATATTACATCAGTGGCAGCAAAGCTGCTTTCATCACTTTGCACTTTGCTGCCAAAGCTTTTTCTATCAGCAAAGCATTTGAGGCACCCAACAAGGAGGAGAATTACATCAGCTCTTAGGGTACAGCTTTTCTGTCAGCTAGACTATGACTCCTCGGAGCTAGTAAATAATCCCTAAGTGCTCCTCAGTTGACCTCAGATTGATTTGTCATAAATAAATCGCATTGCCGCGTGCACGAAAAGTGAACCACTATAATGAAAGTGCAAAAGCAGTCTCTTGCAGCTTAATAAGTTTGTTTAGGCCAAGAAATCAAACATATGATCAGTGAAACATAAACATAAATCAAAAATGGAAACAATAAAACACTGAAACTGACTTGGTGATTTCTTTTTATTGAAATTTATGCAGTCCCCAGTGATGTATGAAGATTTTAAAACAGCAGTTGTATTTCTCTTTTATAAAGCACGTTATGTGGGTGTAATTTAAAGCCTCTCTAATTTCCTCATCATGAAAACTTATCAAATATCAAGTTTTACAGATCTTTCTTTTTTTCTTGTTTTGAAAAAAGACCACTCCATTCTCCGTAAGGCCTCTGAAGGTGTCCTGTCTCGTCAGACAACAAGGACACTAATGCAAGTCATTTTCACTCCCAACTGGCCAGGACCCCTTCTTGCTACATTGCAACACTGTTAGTTTTTATGCACAGGGTAGTGATCTAGAATAACATGCTGGATGAGGAAGTAATAAATCAGAAGGGGCATGGTCATGGCATAAATAGTTTGACTTTCTTTAGTTGCTGTTTTCTTGGTTCAGGCAGCAGGACTACATGTTTAGGATGAGGGAAAGTTTTGGGTTTAAATTAAGCTGCATGCTTTTGTAGCATTTGGTACATATTAAGGAAACTTTTCACATCTGCAGCACTGTCTTCTCCATTTTCTTTGTTAGCCTGATGTACAGTGACAGGGATAACATCAGCAAAGAACAGTTCATTACAGTTTCATGACATCAGTTTCAGACAGTGAGAGACTTCTGTTAAAGTCTATCAGATGATCAAGCCTGGTGAAATTATACTGAAGGAATATTCTCTCTCTGTTCCAAGAAACACCAAGTCATCCTGTCCAAGCATCACAATGCGATGAGCTGAGAGTGAGACAGCACTCCGCACCATCCCTGCTGGTTGCCATCCTGCTCCCATATCTTCACCGAGCAGATGATCCACACTAACCCATCTAGTCACAGAATGGAGAAGAAAATGTGATTCATGAGACCAGGCCCTTTTCCATTGCTCCATGTCCAGTTCTGGCACTGAAATGCCCATTGTTGGCACGTTCAGCAGCGAACAGGGGTCAGCATGGGCGCTCTGACCAGTATGCTGCTACATAGTGTGGTACTTTTTTTTTAATTATCTCCATAAGAGGATTTTTATCTATTGATCTATTTTTGGTTATTTAACATACTGAAGGTCCCCTAATATAAGTACAGTATGTGCACAACATCTGTTCTGTATTTTTAGCAGAGCAGATGGTTGCAATTCTGCTAAGGCTAACTAGTGCGGAGCGATTATGTGTGATGATAACTTGCTTCTCAGTTGAAAACCTATCATTAGGGCTTTAATTAAAGCAGTAGCCAGGGAGGGTGACACGTCCGCCGCAGATTCCTTGTACCCATGGGGGGAGAGGGGCGTCTCACACTCATTCACTTTCAGTCTGAGCCACGTGGTGCACATGTGTGCCACATTAATCTCTTTTTCCTTTTGTGCAAGTAGCTCGGTATACACAGACTCAGTAGCACACAGAGACATATACACAGATGGCAGTGTCTAGGACTAGGGGACAGCCCGCGTCGCCTTGTGTGGTCGAATGTCTAGACTTAGTGCATGCCCTGTGGCATTTATGAAGAGGATGGCTGCACAGAGGACAGTGAAGATTCCTATGAATTAATGCAGCTTTTTGCAGTTGTTTTCACACAAGTCTCAGAAGCTCATTGCAGATTTGTTTGTGCATTGCTGTGTTGAAAATTGATAGGGTCATATTGATAGAATGTGCACCCACATGGCAGACATTCAGTGTCACAGTGCCCATTTGCCTTTGTTCCCAGGATACGCAGTTCTCAAATAAGGCCATTTAACTAAAGTATAAAAGCAGACAAACATGTAATGCTATCTGTACAAAGGACAACTGAATAGTCTGGGCTTTGTGTAACTGGCCTAGTTTGGGGGAATGCAGATGGATTAATAAAACATAGCTGGGAATAGATGTCATACCCTAGACCTGATTGGAGAGTCAGAGGAGGACAGAGTTGCCTTTTAGGATTTTTAATATTTTGGCTAAGGTCTTTCAACCCTCACACCACCGAGGGTAAAAAGATTTAGTGCTCAAGAGGCACAAATAAACTTTTTTCTAACAAATAATTTTTCATTTTATACTTTTTTTTTACCTGCTGAAGACCAAACTGGAGGCAAAATTAAAAATGTGAAGGCCTGTCAAATTGTCACCAAGGCAGATGTCTATTGATTGTAGGCTTCAGCTGGGACTTTGTTCATTGCAGATGTTGCGAAGAATGCATGATAAAATGATGTTTTCTCCCAGTTATGTCAGTATTATAAATTTCAGGAGACTTCCAGAATACAACTGACAGAAAGCACTTTAATTTCCAAGGTAGAAATAATAAAATGTGTCACTGTCCAAAATCCGGCATTCCCAGTGAAAAGACACTAAATTGTTTTAGAAATAGTGCACCATTTATTTCTGACCTTCTTTGTCCCCCTCTCCCTTTCTCTGCATCTGACTGTTAAGATAAGAGCACTTTAAAAGCATCAAGCATTTGGCAGTATCCACGGTAAAATAATGTGCAGTTAAATAAGTGTCAGCATACTTGAAAGGCTAGCCATTGACTGGTGCTGGGATGAACTGACTTGAAATCTCCTTTGCATTCAGTTTTTGTAGAAATTACTGCACAGATGCTCTAACAATAAATGCATTTAAAAGAAAAAGAAGCAAAGATAAACTGTATGGCGGAAAAGATGTCATTACATTTTAGAAAGCTAAAGAATGTGATCACTAAGGCTTCAGTCACGGTAAGTAATAAACATAGGTTAACCTGATCCCTAATTGCAACAAAGTTCGACTGGTGGATGCCATTTCCAAGCTCTCGGCTGTTATCCAAACACCTCAATCTGTACGAATTAATGTTGTACGGCACAATAACCACCATGAGAAAATGAAGATGGATGAGTCAGGTATGAAAAATATTTCTCGGTCAAAGGCCACAGAACACCCAACAAGCAGTTTCCACCTCCGTCAAGCAATAATCCATTCTGACAGGCGCAATATGAATATAATTCTATCTATGTGAATGCAGTGGTGCCATGTTGCATTTCAAGAGTTTCAACCAGTAATACAAGACTGCACAAAACAAAAACCAATGTCAAAGATGATGTCATGTGTTTGTGCAGTCGAGGTTTCTTTGTTAACCCAGGCCGATGCAAACTTTTCTTTATTTGCATCTCATGGGAAGCAAACAAAATATCTAAAATGTTTCAAATCTAATTGCATGTAATTCAGTCGAGGTCATCATCGCTGCCATTACCGCTACAGCTTCTGAAATGAAATCTCAGAGTCATCTTGTCCTCTATTAGCTGTGCATTACATTACATCCAGGGAAAGGTCAAGGCAGACGTGTAGACTTGTTTTTCTCTCATCCTTGACATGCAGAACTAATTCTTCGCAATAGCTGCAGAGATGCACCTTTCCCTAACGTGCTGGGAAGTTACATGTTGCTAGGGACTGTCCATAGAGGTCACCGTTTTTTTTTTGTTGTTGTTGTTCTGCTTCTGCCTCTTCACTTCCTTCATTTGCCTATTTTTTTTCTCTCTTCCTCCCTGACCAATCCCAAAAACCAGTGTAGACAGTTCATGTCTCCAGCATGATAATATGAGGCCCAGAAATGTGTGGTTTTCCAAACGGCAATGATATTACTGTGATTTCCTGGCTATTAGTAAAGTGTTTCATATTTACAGTGCACATTAATTTCTAAATGAATAAATATTGTTCACTTCTGCATTAATGTTACTGCTGTGGGCTGTTATTGCAAACCACAGTAGCTTGGAAAGTATCATTTAAAAGAACTGTTATTATGCAGTAAGCACAGCCAAAACATATTTGAAAGGCACACTGGCTTCTCTTTCTAAATGTACGGGCTGTATACTTAACCTGTTCTTCTGCACAGGCTTCTCTCAA
>JAMQGT020003988.1:0-17148 GCA_024447675.2 Pterophyllum scalare
GACATATCTGAACCATCCCCTTATTAAATAATGCCACCCTGTCCATGCACTATGCTCTATGGCAACTGAATTCGTCCGCCCGCGCGCGCACCGGACATTGATGGCACCGGTTTGGATCAGTCCGGTGTGTGCTCTGGGCACATACGTGTGTGCTCTGAATGCTTTGAGGCAGATTCTCTTGCTCTGTGGCTGGGAGCTGGGTGATATTGGCCACTTCTGTAAGACCTTCCATTTACTTTGTTTCCTCTAGTGTGTATCCACTGCTCTTGGTTTGCATTATTTTACATATCCACTACCACCGTAGAGGTCCGTTTTTATTCTAGCATTGTACATTGCACTTCACCTCAAATCACAAAACGTCAAATCACAAATAGAAAATGTTGGATTTTTTACACTGCTGCAAAACTGCAAACACGCTACAAACGAATCATTCTAGAGAAGTTCAAATAGAAATTTAAATTAGTTTCCAGTTGATGAATCAAATAAATGTTATATAAACAGCTCATTCCACTCAAAGCACAGGTAATGCCTCAGTGTTTTGTGAACTATTAGCAATATTCTGTTACAAAGAAATATGTCACAAAGATCAATTGCTGTTGAAGTTGCTTCACCACATGTCCACCACAAGCAGATAGGCACGTGTGACACTTCCGGATGTGTGTGTGTCCTCGTCTACTGGGTTTAACGTTTCATTTCGATTTGATTGTGGCTTTGAGCATTGCGTTTATTATTATATATACATGGATATATAACACTACACATGGAATGTATATTTCAAACACTAAAAATCTTCGAAATCCTTCAAATTCCAAGCTTCAGATTTGCTTCGTTCGTTGCACTACTCCACATTGTCAGTCCGCTCCAAAGCAAACGAATGAGTGCTGGAACATAAAGATTTGGTTGGTTCATGTGGTGATCTCTGAATGCAAGGAAGGGGAATGCCACCGTTTCGTTTGTTCATTTGCATGCAAGACACATCCTGCTAGCAAAAATCCAATTTTTACAGTTTGAGTTTACTGTTAAAATGAAGCAAAATAAAGACCATCAATATTAAAACAAAACAAAACAAAACAAAAAAAATTCCCCATGAGCAAGCACTTGGCGACAGTGGGAAGGAAAAACGTCCTTTTAACAAGAAGAAACCTTCAACAGAGCCAGGCTCAGGGAGGGGCAGCCATCTGCCACAACCGGCTGGAGCTGAGGGGAGAGAAGGGAGCAGCGAGAGACTGGACAAAAGGCAAAACTATAGGAGTCAGAATTCAATAATTGCTAATGATTACATACAGTAGGGGTGTAGAGGTCGAGAAGGGGTAAAGCAGCTTAGGCCTAGTACAGTATAACTAAGGGAGAGTTCAGGGTCATCTGATCCAGCCTAACTATAAGCTGGAGCAAAAAGGAAAGTTTTCAGCCTAATCTTAAAAAATAGAGGGTGTCTGTCTCCCAAATCCAAGCTGGGAGCTGGTTCCACAGATGAGGGGCCTGAAAGCTGAAGGCTCTGCCTCCCATTCTACTTTTAAGTATCCTAGGAACCACAAGTAAGCCAGCAGTCTGAGAGCAAAGTGCTCTATTGGGGTGATACGGTACTATGAGGTCTTTGAGATAAGATGGGGCCTGATTATTCAAGACCTTCTATGTTAGGAGAAGGATTTTAAATTCTGTTCTGGATTTAACAGGGAGCCAATGAAGAGAAGCCAATATGGGAGAAATATGCTCTCTCGTTCTAGTTCCTGTCAGTACTCTAGCTGCAGCATTTTGGATCAGCTGAAGGCTTTTCAGGGAGCTTTTAGAGCGACACTGCTGACTTCAATAGGTGGTGGAAGGAATACTTCAAGGACCTCCTTAATCCCACTGACACACCTTCTGTAGAGGAAGCAGAGTCTGGGGATGAAGGGGATGACTCGCCCGTCACTGTGGGTGAGGTCACTGAGGTAGTTAAACAACTCCTCGGCAGCAGGGCCCCTGGCGTGGATGAGATTCACCCTGAGTTCCTGAAGGCTCTGGATGTAGTGGGGCTATCTTGGTTGACACACCTCTGCAACAATGCGTGGAGATCTGGGGCAGTGCCTCTGGATTGGCAGACTGGGGTGGTGGTCCCTATCTTTAAGAAAGGGGACCAGAGGGTGTGCTCCTACCTGGGAAGGTCTAAGTCAGGGTGCTGGAAACAAGAGTTCACCCGTTAGTCAAACCTCGAATTTCAGAGGAACAATGCGGTTTCTGTCCTGGCCACAAAACCCTGGACCAGCTCTTTATGCTGTCAAGGATATTCAAGTGTGCGTACAGATTTGCCCATCCAGTCTATATGTGCTTTGTGGACTTGGCAAAGGCATTCAATTGCATCACTCGGAGCATCCATTTGGCTGGTGGCACAGTTGAGTGTGAAGCGGCAGATATGAGAATTAGCACCTCTAAGTCTGAGGTCGTGATCGTCAGCTGGAAAAGGGTGGAGTGCTCACTCCAGGTCACGGATGAGTTGCTGCCCGAAGTAGGGGAGTGTCAGTGCGCTATGCTGTAGTGATGCAAGACATCAACCAGAATCTCAGCAGTATTGAACATGGCAACATGCTACTGACTGCAAAAATTTCAGTTAATAGTTTTCTCTGCTAGCTTACATTTAGACAGCCTTAAAGGTGAAACAGAATATTTCTATTTTTCCATTAACTTCAGCACTCTGGAGAACGATGAAGAGGATCTGGACAGTTAACAGATAACAGTTAACAGATTTATATCGACGAGTGTTTGAAGCAAGTTGTCTTGGGCAAACCACACGAGGCCCAGACTCCTTCCACCGGTAAAGGAACTCTGTCCACCAAGAGAAGCCACACTGAAGACTCCCCTAAAATGGCCTCTCCACCTATCAGTGACATAGTGGACATTTTTCAGTCTATAAATAAAAAACTGTCCAGCTTTGATGCATGCCCGTCCTTAGTGGAAATCCTCCAATAAACTGTTATTTTGCTCCAGGAGATCCTGGAGAAGGCAGAAAACCACATGGAAACTACGGTGAAAGAGTTTATCCAGACCCACCTGAAACTCCTGGGAGGGAAGACGACAGACCCAGACAGATCAAGGCCAAATTTGAATACTTTAAACAAATGGACCAGATCATATATAGCGCTTTTCTGCTGCAGCTGAGCACAGATGAAGAGCCGCTGCCAGCAGCTGAGAGGAACAGACTTCAGTGTCAATGACCAGTTTCACAAAGAGATACAATATTTAACTTATCTATTCAAAAATATGGGTTTATGTATTGCAGGTATGTATGGACCAAATGTTGATGATCCCCTCCTTTTTTAATACCGCTTCACTCTGACACCACACTTACGATAGGAGACTTCAACCTGGTATTTAATCCAGATATTAACGGGTTCAGCGCAGCAGTGAGTCACAGGAACTGGCCGTTGCAGACGTTCTTAAACAGTACATGAAGGATTTTGGTCTTTGTGATGCTTGGTGTTCACATCACCCCACACTCAGGGATTACATGTTCATTTCACCAGTGCGCCACACACTCGCGCTTAGACTACTTCTTAGTTAGCAGCTCTATTATGATGGATATCACAGACACTCAGACTCATCCTTTCACTATCAGTGATCATGTATATCTCTCTGACACAGAAAAGAGTCACACCACCAATCAGGAACTGGAGATTTAGATACATCATTACTTAAAGAACAAGACTTCATTAATTATTTCAAAAAGGAGTGGGGAACATATTTAGAAAATAATGATCTGCCAGGAATATCACCATGTGTTCTTTGGGAAGCAGGAAAGGCAGGAGTTCATGGCAAAATAATATCTTACTGTTTACAAGAAAAATAAACAAAAAACATAAATCATTAGAAGCTGCCTATGCTGCCTCACCACAAGAACATATAATTAACAACATGAGAAAACTAAATCTGTAATTAAATCTAAATTATTGATAAGAAAAAAACAACTACTTATTCTATTAAAGATTTGACTGGGAACATTACACATGAGCCGCAACAAATAAATAAATAATAAATATTTTAAAAAGACATTTATGAAGAGCTATACTCATCACAGATTAATTCATCCATCCTAAACCTGGCAAAAACCTTACACTACAATCCAGCCATCATCCAACCTCACTTATAGGCCTTAAAATAATTTGCAGAGTTATTGCCAGAATTGAGAATCAGATATGGAGGCAAATATATTACCCACAGTTCTTACCTCCTTGAGCATCTCTAAGAAAGCTATCTTTTTGAATTGGAAAATATGTAAAATCAGTATTTGATACATTGCCAGTTTTGCAAGTTTTCCCACCTACAAAGAATGGAGAGGTCTGTAATTTTTATTTTTATTGTAGGTACACTTCAACTGTGAGAGACAAAATAATAATAATAATTTAAAAAAAAATCCAGAAAATCACATTGTATGATTTTTAAATACATGAATTTGCATTTTATTGCATGAAATAAGTATTTGATCACCTACCAATCAGCAAGAATTCTGGCTCTCACAGACCTGTGAGTTTCCCTTTAAGAAGCCCTCCTATTTCTGCACTAATTACCTGTATTAATTGCACCTGTTTGAACTCATTACCTGTATAAAAGACACCTGTCCACCATGCGAAAAACCAAAGAGCTGTCCAAGGATACCAGGGACAAAACTGTAGACCTGTGTAAGGCTGGGATGATCTGACAGGAGCAAGAGGCAAGCAGCTTGGTGAGAAGACAACAACTGTTGGTGTTGGAAAATGGAAGAAACACAAGATGACTGTCAATCTTCCTCGGTTGGTGTACTGGCTGGTAATGAGGTTTTTTGTGAAGGAAGACACCTGAAACATTTCAATTAAAAAAAGAATAAGACATTTATTATATTAAAGAATCAGAAAAGGCCACACATGTGGGGACCAGAGTAAGAGTGTGTATTCTCTCCCTCTGAGCTCGTGTTCCTGTCTAACCATAACATCTTCATACTGCCTCTTATCTATCTGTAAGCATTCTGGGGCGCTGTGAGTTTGGCCTTGTCTTTGGTCCTGTCCAAGCTGGTTTTGCATGACCCAGATTCCTCTCAGCAGCAGTGGAGTCATAAAGCACATCTATCTCCCTGATGTTATTAATTAGTCATTTCAGCAATCTTGTCCAGATTAATAACAGAACATGGTGACGTTGGTGATGTTTTAACTGTACGTTCTGGTATCCTCCAGGATAAGATGCACTGAGACAGAAGTTAGTCTCTAGCGTTATCTATCTGTTGCTCTCTGTCTGGTTTATTAATTGTTTATTTGGTTGAACCAGAGTTTATTAACTTACTGGAGTTTACTTTTAAGCATTTGTCCTTTATTCATTGAGTAAAAAATAATCCCTAACAGATCCATGCAAGATCTCACCTTGTGGGGTACCTGGTCAATGACCTGAAGATAGCTGGGGCTACAGTCTGAGATGACCGTTACACACTATCCCAGTCATGGATTAAAATCCTGCAGGGGACATGAGGTTCCCCCTACTCACACCAGCAAATATCCAGGCCCATTTGAAGTTTGCCAGTGACCATCTGGATTACCCAGAGGAGGCATTGGAGAGGGTCATGTGGTCAGATGAGACCAAATAGAGCTTTTTCCACTCACCGTGTTAGGATGAGTACAACCCCAAGAACACCGTCCCAACTATGAAGCATGGTGGTGGAAACATCATACTTTAAAGGTGCATTTCTGCAGCGGGGACAGGACGACTGCACCTTATTGAAAGGAGGATGGATGGGGTCATGTATCGTGAGATTTTGGCCAACAACCTCCGTCCCTCAGTAAGAGCATTGAAGATGGGTCATGGCTGGGTCTTCCAGCATGACAATGACCCAAAACACACGACCAGGGCAACTGAGGAGTGGCTCCGTAAGAAGCATTTCAAGGTCCTGGAGTGGCCTAGCCAGTCTCCAGACCTGAACCTGATGAGAAAATCTTTGGAGGGAGCTGAAACTCAAATGTTGCCCAGCGACAGCCCCAAAACCTGAAAGATCTGGAGAAGATCTGTGTGGAGGAGTGGGCCAAAATCCCAAATTAATTATTTAATAATCCATGTGATTATGTGTACCTACCATAAAAATTACAGACCTCTTCATTCTTTGTAGGTGGAAAAACTTGCAAAAGTACAATATATCAAACACTTATTTTCCCCAGTGTGTGTGAGATTTTATATTTATATATATATATATATATATATATATATATATAAATAAAATTTTGTTTGTTTTGGGTTGGTTTTTTTTGCTTTGTCTTTTTTAAACAGGTGTCGCAGATGTGAACTATTTTCCTAATTGTGCGTTGTCCTCTTATCTTTTCCCCTATTTTCTCTCCCTCTTTCCGGGTTCTTCCTTGCCTTTCTTTCCTGCCTGTTAGATCTGGCTTTGCCATAATACATACACAGTACACATAATTGAACAATAACACAAATAAAAAAAAAACACTGACAAGTGTAGCCTATAGAGACTTTAGAGCTCATCTGAGCTCAGCAAATATGTTTTTACACAGCAGTGCATTCAGATCATAGTTCTGACTGCAATAGCTGCAAGACAAGTTTTTGTTGTTTTTAATCTTAAAAATAAAGTTTTAATGTTTTTAAGTATTTTTTTTAAAGTAGGGTCTTGTTCACGAGTGAGGGAAGAGGGGAGCAGAGGCTTGGCAGATGGATTGGAGCAGCAGCTGCAGTGATGCAGATGCTGCACCGGTTCATTGTGGTACAGAGAGGTGAGCATCAATGGCCACAAGCTCTGGGTAGTGACTGGAAGAATGAGATCGAATGAGACAGAAGCTGCAGAAATGAGCTTCCTCCGAAGGGTGGCTGGCCTCTCCCTCAGAGATTGACTGCACTTCTCACTCTTTCAGGAGGAGCTGCTACTCCTCCATATTGGAAGGAGTCAGTTGAGGTGATTCAGGCATCTGACTAGCTCTTGGGTGAGATATTCTGGGCATCTCTTAATGGGAGGAGATCCCAGGGCAGACCCAGGACATGCTGGAGAGATTTTCTCTCTCAGCTGACCTAGGAATGCCTTAGTGTCCCCCCAGATCAGCTCAAGGAGGTGGCTGGGGAGAGGGAGGTTTGGGTTTCTCTGCTTAGGCTGCTGCCCCTGCAACCTGGCCCCAAATACGCAGAAGAAATTGGATGGATGGCTCAAAACAATCAATATGAGACAAAAGCTTTACATCTCAGCTTTAATTTCCAGTGAATAAGACTTAATATTTTGTAGCAAATTATTTGCTTGGAATAACTACATGAAGACTTTGATCCACGGACACAGTGAATGGCTCCATCCTGCAAAGGTGACTGACACACACGTGCAACAAAACACACCTGTCAGTTGCACTTGCTCTTGCAGAGTCTTACTCACAGGAAAAATGGGTTAGTCCAGACAAGAGCGCCATCTTCTAAACTGTATCAAATCCAGATGTACATACCTGGAAATAAAAGCCGAGATGATGCTGAGCTGTTGTCTCATATTGATCTTTTGATGTCAAATCCGAATGTTTTCAATCTACGGCAAAAATAAAGGGACTGGCCCCACAGTTCTAATACCTTTGGAGGGGAGTGCATTTCAAAAATTCCTCAGTGTTACTGGAGTCCAAGGTAATCCCATCCAGAGTAAGTATCCGGTTAGACACCATGTTACTGAGTAGGGCTGTAGGGCTGAGTACAATAACCTCAGTTTTGTCTGAATTTAGAAGCAGGAAATCAGAGGTCATCCAGGCCTTTATGTCTTTAAGACATTTCTGAAGTTTAACTAATTGGTGTGTGTCACCTGGCTTCATGGATAGAGCTGGGTATCATCTGCATAGCAATAAACATGCTTTCACGTTCAAGTCTCTCAGTAGTTAAGACTTTTTTGCAGACCTTAACCTATTGCACGTGGCTGAAGAGAAACACAACCCCAAAGAGAGCATTGTCAGCTGAAACAATGAAAAGTATATTACATACAAATAGATTAAGAAGAAAATCCAACAGGGAGTGTGGCAAAGATGTTGGTTGTTCCCAGTCAGCTTGGTCTAACAACTGGAGCAAGTACAAGCAAAATATCAAAGTTATAAAGGAAAACATACAGATTGAAGACATCAAGGTGCTAGCACCGAAAACAAAGCAATAAGCCTTAAAATAAAAAAAAATAATTAAAAAAAAAAGTAAACAGACTGAAAAAAGTGTGAGAAAAACTGGAAGGAAATACCTAAATGGAATTTACATTAAGAAAAGCCACTCGTAAACCACCACCAGAAATGCAATTGTGGACTAAGGATGATTGGATGAAACTGATGTTCAGTGATCTGCATTAGCCAAGCAAGTGACAAGGTTCAAGCCAGCAATTGATCACCCAGTGCTGTGACAGGCTGAGGTACTGGTGTGATCCCAAATGAGTGAATTTCCCCACGTATTTTTGATAGGAGTTTGCATATCAGAAGCCCAGGGGGATGGAAATCATTACCTCAACAGAAAATTTGCAGGTGTACATTCAAATTTTGGACACTTTTCTCATTTAATCGAGAGAAAATAGGTTTGATGATGAATCGTGCCTGACAGAAAAGAACGTTAGGGTCCGGGTTTTTCTTCAGGAAAGATAACTTAGTGTAATTTTTCTATATACTGAAAATATATGGTGGAAAATGAATACAACAGTCCATGACAAAACTCTATCCTGCAAAGGTGATTGTCATCCACTGTTTGAGAAAGAACCAGTTTGATGGAAAATGTTTTTCATTAGTGAAGCTGAATGAGGTAAATGACTTCATTTAACTAACTGGGGAGGACTGATGGAGTTAAGCTAGTGAATCAGAAAGTGCAGGGGATTAGTAAGGAGGAAATGAGGCCAGCTGTAGTATGATTGTGTGTGAGAATGTTAGATAGAAAGCACTTGGATATAGAAAGTGCTTTAACCAGATTGTGTTAAACAGTCATAAACAATCTGGTGAATAATGCTTTCATTATTACCTCATGTCACCAGGAAGGTCCTAGTTAGTAATTCCCAGAAAAAGACTGTAAACAGACCATAATAACTGAAGTGGCATGTATGATACAGGATGTGTTGTGCTGCTCCATTTCACTGTTGCATCTAGCTTCACAAGTAACAATTTCTCTTTTGCTCAGCCATGTTTACACTTGAAAAACAGCTGAGGTAGAAAAGGAAGCTCCCGATGACCAGAGTGCTTGTGCTCATATTAGTCTACATGTGGGACTGTTGTGAGACATCAGTTTTCTATTATAAACACACTATACAACATAGTAAAACAATCAGCTGTTACACATAATGATCATTCTCATTCCCAACCCAAACTATGTTGTCAGGACTGGACTGAAGTCTGAACTAATTTTGAAACATAATCATTAAAAGTTGCCATATAAGCCAAAAGTGACTTATTATATAACCGACAATTGCTGCCATTTTTGTATACATACTTGTATACTTGGACTTGAGTCTGATAGATTGTACACTGCAGTGGAAACAGGAAGGCTGACAGGAGCAATTAAGGGGCCACTCTTGTGTTTGTCCAAATGCCTGCTGAATCTTGCAGTAGCTAACATTAAGGTAGCAGAAGACATGTACCCAGCCTGGTAAATTGAGATAAGCTCAGCAAAGCAATCAGCTACCAGAGCTCTGCAAACATAGAATTAACAGAGCAAAGAGAGAGTGAAAACTATGAATGAACACATTATCTCAGTGTGTTGTTTATAACACCTATTTACACCAAATATGAATTTAAGAAAGGTTTTATTATACACAGTACATGTCATCATATCTGCTGACATGTTTTGTGTATTTCTGGACAAAATGAATCCAATGACATGCCTTTCAGGACGATAGCTATCCTCGTGTATTACCCCAGGCTTGAGTTTATCCCTCCTAATATTATCTAAGGAAGAAACTGACAGAACATATTGAGGCTACACTTTATATACAGTATTATTGATCATTTTCAAATAATGCCCACCCACCCCCTTCTTGTGTCAAAACACCCTGAGTGCTTCACATGTACAGGGATGAGTCATCACTCAAGTCACAGACCAAAGCATGTCCATGCGTAGCTGCTCTTAATGATGTCAGAGTTCATCATGGCGCAGTGGTTCCTGGCTGGGCTGGATGAAAACACCCTCCATAGTACGCCACCAGTTGTGCTGATTGGGAGAGCTCATGCCATGCACCTCCCGCTGTCCTCGTATGGGGTGGCCATACTGCTCGCCCGTCACACTTAAGAAGACGTCAGTGCCCACGTGTTTGAAGCGCACAGCCTCATCGCGCTCCCAACGAACGCCTTCACATTGAACCGTCCACACATCCAGGTCGTCCCCCTCGCCGTTCTCTCCGAAAGCACTCACCTCCTGTGACACAGAGGACAGGAAAAGGATTTGTACGATGGACTGAGCAGTAGTAAACGGGCACATCTACTAGAATGTCTGTACTAAATAGTGCAAGAAGAACAGTCAGTGTGTCGGTCGCTGTCTGACCTGGTTATTAGACAGAGGAGAGCTGAAGTGGTGTGTGTGGAGGTTTCGGCCGGTCTTCATGTGCGTGATGCGAATGGCCTGACCACACTTGACGGCCATGCCCCGCTGACATGGACGGTTGGGCTTCCCACGAATCTGCCAGTAGCTGTTGGCATCATCTGCATTCTCCACTCCAGTTACAGACTGCTGTCCACTGCCTATACACACACACACACACACACACACACACCAAATTTTACTGCAACATGTCATCGAGGAGAACTCCAGTTATGGTAGCTTTACTTTCACTTGTCAAGTAATAAAACTTTGATGTGTGGAACCATTAGTCCTGACAACAAGTGTGCAGTGTGCACAGTGATTGCAAGCCCCAAGTCCTGTTAAGATTCAGCGGTTAGGCAGGTAATGCAGGGTTCTAGCCAGCGGTCGATCGCCTGACACTGTGCCTTGCTGAGGTCGTCTTGCGCTGGGCTGAGAATTTCACCAGTTCGTTATTGGAATTAGCAAGCGGGCGTGCACCCTGCACCCTGTCTCCGCTACCAGAGTCTGAATTCTTTTTTTTTTCCCCTCTGGCTAGATCGCTGAACTATAGTATTATTTCACCACAATTTGCAACCTGCCACCGAGCACAGCCAGTTTCGTTCACAATATGCACGCTTGATCTTGTGACGGTCCTGTTCACGCTTGATTTTGCAGGGCAAAATAGCAACCAGCGTGAAACCGAGGGGGAAGTGGAGGATAAAGGGAGCTCAAAGGACAATTTTGGAGTTCCTATTAAACATAAAACCCCAGGAGCATGTCTTGTTTCTTGTCTTCATAGACTCACAAGGATAACACACTGACAGAAGGAATGTTTATTAACAATAGCTGCAGGTAAACATGAATCTTATTTCCAGAGCATCGTAACACAGACTAGAGGGATCCACACTCCCTAGTCCAAAACCTACAGGACTACACAAAACTATTCTATAGTATAAACCTGAAATTTGTGTTAAGCTAGGAAGGGTATGAAGAAAGTTCAACATAGCTGGGTTTTCTTAGCGTTAACTGCCTCAAGAAATTAAAACCTCAGTTGGAAAAAACAGCTATTGCTATGGTTATTGGATTTCTCTGTTCTGCTTCAGGCTCTGCGCGTGCTCACTTTAAAACAGTTTCACACATCATGTGACTTTTTCTATACAAAATTATCCCTATGAATCCTGCAACTCCAATCAGAGACATTATCCGATGAAGATGATAGTGATAAAAATCTATATAAAAAAAAAAAAAACCCACACACACACACACTATCAAAAATTCCACAGTAACAAGTTGCATAGATAAAACACATTCCCCCAGCAGAAAATCAATACTGCAGTTAAAACATGTGAATAAAAGAATCGCTTCCAGCCACTTAAAAACAAAACAAAAACTCATAACCTGGTTATGGCCTTCACGCTGGTCACCATTGTGCTTCCTGTAGCCCCGCGAAATCAAACGTGAACAGGAGTGACACGAGATCGCGCCTGTACATTGTGAACAAAATTGGCTGTGCATGGTGGTAGACCCCAAATTATTATAATTTATATATATATATATATATATATATATATATATATATATATATATATATATATATATATATATATATACATATATATAGTGCAGCGATCTAGTGAGAAAAAATAACCTGAGTTTGGTATTGGCGATGGCGTGGAGTGCACAGGGTGCGCACACTTGCTAATTGCAATGATAGAAGAGTTCTCAGAGACTTCAGAATGGCGCAGCGCCGGGCGATCAACGGCTGGCTAGAACTACAATCATACAAGTCTACTGGTGTTTGTTCCAAATGTTTAATTTCTGGTATCATGACATTCCTGTAACATATAAACATTAATGCTCAGCCCAACCGGTCGCGGCAGATGACTGCCCCTCCCTGAGCCTGGTTCTGCTGGAGGTTTCTTCCTGTTAAAAGGGAGTTTTTCCTTCCCACCGTCGCCAAGTGCTTGCTCATAGGGGGTCGTTTTGACTGTTGGGTTTTCTCCGTGTTATTGTAGGGTCTGTACCCACAATACAAAGAGCCTTGAGGCGACTGTTGTGATTTGGCGCTGTATAAATAAATTGAATTAATTTAACACACAACACAGTTCAATTAAGCAGCATTTTGACAGATGTCAATATGAGATGTAATATCTTTAATACTCCAAACAAATGAAACTATATAAAAGTTGTTTTGTACATACTGCTGAGAAAAGGCACACAGATATGTTTTCATTTCATCACAACTTTCATTTAAATACAGTTTTCCCAAAATTGTATGCCTTTACTCTGTAGGCTCTCTTACATCAGTATGGTTCTGACAGTATTGTATCTCCTGGATGAGGTAGATTTGCTGTATGTTCAAGTGCATGTGCTTGTTTGTGTGTGCGCGTTCAAGTGTGCCAGTGAATAAATGTGGGGTTTTAAGCCTTTAAAAGGAGTGATGGCTGCACTGAAGGAAAGCAAGGATATCAAACTTCAAAGACCTGAAGTTTGTTCTGTGCTTTGACGCAACATTTCCTGCAGCAGAAAATACTACAATTTAATTCATGTTTTATTTAATCTCAATAAACAAAATGTTTCAAAAGCCTTGGAATAAATATGGCCTAGTACACCCCATGCCCCCTTTAGACTCACCCCTCAACGCTGCAGAGATCGCTGCCATATAAAGGAGGGCGGCTGCCGTCAGCCTTCATTGAGCTGCCTGATGTAAACGTGGTGTGAGGCTAAGTTAACAGGTCATCTGCATATAACTTCTGTATCTTTACTGTAGATTTCCACTGTGTAAAACAAACTGAAGTGGATGAGAGCAGCTACAAAGTTCTATTTTCTCCACATTGGCGCACGTTGATCGGGTGGTTTGATGAAGGATTCCTCCAGTTTTTTCCCCAAGCATGCCCCTAATACCTTTGTATTGCAGGTCTATTTTTAGTTGCTGGGTGAAACACTTGTGTTTAAATGGGTGACACCTGAGCACTACAAATTTGTGGATTAAACAAAGCCAAAAAAATTGTCAAGGATTTTATTTATTTACTATAATTGAGTTATTCAAGTTACTTGATGAATCATTCCTGATGGATGCATGGATGAAGCAGACATAATATCCGAAGACCCAAAGACATGTTAATCTTAAAATAGATGCTTCACCAATGGAATGCAATGCAAACGCAAATCAAGCACTCCTTAAATCTCCACCTGAACAAGATGGCTGTAGCTGAAGAGGTAGAGCAGGTCACCTACTAATCGGAAGGTTGGTGGTTCCATCCCCGGGCAAGATACTGAACGCCAAGCCGATGTGTTCGTCGGCATGTGAATGTTAGATTGAAAGCGTTTTGAACCAATCCATTTACACGTGCCAGTCACAGCTGTTTCCTTCACCGTGCAGGTTGGGGTTTCCTGGAATAGTCTAGACCCGTGGTTCCCAAAGTCAAGAGCGCTGCGGCCCACTTAAAAAAAAAAAAAAACAGAAAATCCCATGGGGCCCCTGGTCAGCCAATCGCGCTGGCCTGTGAAATTTTCCTGGCTAGAAGCCTGTCTGCACTCTCATCAAAATAAAATAGAAAGTGATGCGTTTCCTTGAAAATTTGATTTAACAAAAAAAAAAAAAAAACGACACAGGCTGTTGGCTACAAATTGCTAGTGCTACCCAGCTACAGTATATGTAATGCAGTAATGCCAATATGTGACCCACTTGCCACTGGGACACAAACTTCAGTAGGAGAGCAGTAAAGTTAGGTCAGAGTAATGAGTAATATCACAAACTAACCACCTCCTATTGCCAGTTTTAATTCTCTCTTTATATAAATAAAATTATACAAATATGTAACTGTACATGAGTAATTTCAAACTTTATTTATTTATTACTGCGACCCTCACTTTGGGCACCACTGGTCTAGACAAATAACACAGTAGAATAAAAATCAAATGTCTGGCCCCCCAGAAAGCGAAGACCTTGTTCCTTCAAGTGGATCATCATCATTGTTTGTAAACACTTCAGATTTAGGGCCAATATTGTTACCCAAGAGGAAATCATCAGCAAATATGCTGCTGTATCCGTGCTGTAAAGCAACACAACTAGAACACACCACTAAATGTAGAATAATTAATCCCTGAAGGCCAAGAAAAACAACGTTGTTGCTAATGTGAATTGTTCAACATCAGCTCAAACGTCCATGAAAGTGCACTTGTACAGCACATCAGTGCATCCATCCCGCTCACAAAGACACACTCAAGTCACCAACACAACTGCACTACACACAGTGAGTAACAAAGTTTTGGTACAGCCTTCCGTTGTGGAGGGCTGTACCAAAACTTGGACACGGGAAACCGGCACTGCAAAAGTTCCGGATTCCCATGTGGCACCTTGAGAAAATTAAATACCCACCCCTGCTCTAACCTCTCACACTTTGGTATACCAATAGAAGTTCTCAAAGCGTACAAGTTAAACTCAGAGACCCAGTTACAGCTCAGTGGTTTTAGTAGTATTTTACAGGACGAAGTGGATTAACTTTTATTTATAAAAGCAACGTCCCCACGACAAAAGGAAACTGGGATGCATTTAGCGTAACAATCAAGTGTCATGTCTGTTTGCTTCTCTCCTGCTTTCTGTGCACACATCAACTGTATTTGAATTCAGTCAAAATTACAATAAAAGCTGTTTTTCGGTTGTTTGTTTTTTACAAGCTTTCCTGTTTCTGTTGTCAAGACAACTGTAGAGGCATGGAACAGTAACACAAATGTTGTCCATTAAGACTAATGTAATTAAGCCATTTTCCAGGCCGCTTCTCTTCCACAGCTAAGTCACATCAGTTATAGTCTTGGCCGTGTTATGATTTCAGCTATATTCACTTTTAAAATGATGACTCAGAGAGAAAGTGTAATATCACATGAGGCAGACATAGTGATGATGTGTAGCTGACAGCTCTTTAGAGATCCAAGCTGGCTAATTATGTAATAAACAGTACCGTTCTTTCAACTTTCAGGGAAGACACACACAGGAACTAAAACAGTGCGTGGCACACAGAGGGTGAAGGACATCTTGCAGCAATGCACAGTATAAAACAAAAATGAGTTTTTATTATTATTGCATGCAAACTTTTTTTTTTGCCCCTTCAAAATAGCTGGTTCACCAAAGGGCAGTTGTTAAAAACACTGTAACTGATGAGAACAATGTTTCACTTGACAAGGAGGAATCTGAAACTCACCTTCTTAATTTTTAAACACAACTGTGCAGTTGTTTATTTTTATCTACCCTGCAAGTCACATATAACACTGATCGTGATGCTTTTTTTAATCTAAGATGGACCACAGCTCACTGTGGCGCATCATCCACCTATAAATGCAGTGACCACTTCATTCCATACATTTACCGAGTGTAGCAGGGAACAGGTACACAAAATATCTGTTAAAACGTTGCCAACCTGTGGCGACAGTTTTGGTTCATGAATCTCGGAATCTACCTTTAATGTTCAAAAAACAGTGAGGTAACCTAAATGAAAGCATGCGCATAGCTCACACACCTATTCAGGAAATACTAACCGGTAAGCTAGCCGACTTAATGAATGCTGTTATGATGCATGGCGAATCCATAATGCCGGACAGAAATACCAATTTCTTATTCTTCAGCTTTAGAGAACAAAAAGCACAACAACCCTTTATGCTCTAAGATATTTACACGGCCGGAACCGCCTCATAACTTCGTGTTTGAAAAAGGATGTCGGAGGTTTTGTGTAGGTTAAATTTCAGGTTATATGTTCATTTCCACGGAGCTCCACGGAACAGGAACGCTGTTTTTGCTAATCTTCCACGTATCGAGACGAGCCTTGCTTCTGCTCTGATTGCGGCCCAGCGTACGAGCAACTGTCTAACCTGGTGAGATGTATGACACCGGCCGGACGGGCCCGGTGGTGCTCATGCGCCTACTTGTTAGAGAAGTTACCTGAACCGTATTTGACGTCGTGGGAGTGCAGCCGGACGTTGTGTCTGGTGTTGAGCAGTTTCACCAGAGAGCCGCAGGTCACGTAGTTAAGCTCCGATTCTCGTCCTTCACAACTGGACCACAGCAGCAGAAGAGCAACGAGCGGACGAGACCGCGGACAGCATGAATCATCTCCATCTTTGTGTCTCTGCTGTCATGACCGCACACGAACGGGATTAACAGCAAAGATGCAAACGCTGCTGCTCTCCACCAATCACCGCTTGACAAGTCCTAAAATACGGAAGTGAATGTCGACATGTGATTGGTCAGAGTATGCATATGTGCCAAACCAGGAGCGGATGTAGTAGTTCTGGTAATTTACCTTCCTCTTGTGCTGTATGGAGAATTAATACAGAAGCAGTTACGTGGCTCAGAAAAAAAACACACTTTGCTTTGTCGGCCAACATGTGAGACGTCTTGATCAAGTCTTGTCCACTCACATGGATATTAGCCATCAGTATTACATAGATCTCAAATGGAATGAGACAAAATGAGATAAAATTCACTTTTGCCACAAAAGATGGGTTTGGGTAAAATTAACCTAAACAAACTCGGTAAAATAGACAGATACTTATAAAATGCATTTCAAACCCAAAATGAGCACTTGCAGCACTTTTTACTACAAGCCTCGGAGCTCATCTCAAGGGAAGAAACAGTATTTGGTGAAGCAATACGTAACTGAACCAGTAGGTTACACAAACATG
>JAMQGT020003990.1:0-35677 GCA_024447675.2 Pterophyllum scalare
TATTAATTATTATTATTATTAATTAATTTATATTATATACTATCAATCAATCAATCAATCAAATTAATAGGAAGGAAGGAACTAGGAGTTATGAAAAAAAAAAATATAAATAAATGAAATTATAAATAAATAAATAAATAAATAAATAAATAAATAATAAATAAAAAAAAATAAATAAATACAAAAAAGAAATAAATGTTAAATATTATAAAAATTAAAATAAATAAAATTGATAAAGAAATAAATTTGAAAGGTAGAAACTTTGAAGTTTGTTTATATTTCTTTTTAAAAAGAGTGAAGAATGTTCTTTCTACATGTGAAGTAGATAGATAGAAGGAGCAGAGCAGAGCAGAAAGCTGAGGGCGTGTTAGTGATTTCCAATTAGATTGTTGAATGCACCGTCAATTCTACAAACCTATCCAATTGCTATCTGTGAAGATGATTCTATGTCATTGCCACTATCCATATCCTCTTGCAGTGCAGATAGTTACAGTTTGGTTATGTACTGTATAGCAGAACATTTAGTGATTGAATTATAAACCCACTGTCAGCCTGTTCTCATCAGTTAGTGCTGTTTTGTTAAAACTGCTGGCATGGCTCATACAGCAGACTGGCGTACTGGGTCATGGCAGTAGTTTTTAGTCCCTAAAACATGGGGGCAGAAGGTATCCCATTTTTAAAAAATTTTATTTTTGTAAAACAGTCTAATCTGAAATCATTTGGTCTAGCCCTACAGACCAAAGGCTCTAAACTCATCTCTGTGAAACCAGCCCTGAAATGTAATGCATGGATGTTGTCTGAAGACACAGGACAGCCAGGTTTGAATCTGATATTCAGGCCTCAGCCTCCGAAAATAAAAAGGTTTCCAGGTGTTTCTGGTCTCTGGGGTCAGCGCGGGCAGCCAGTGACTTGACAGCTGGTATGCCATTCGGCCCAGGAATGTGCTGGTCATAACATGCCGCTGACGGTTCAGCTCTCTCCCCCTGAAACATGACTGGTTTGATCTGTAGGCTTTGCTCAAGAAGGTCTTTGTGAGCCCCTTTGGGACCAAATGTAGTCGAACAGCTTACCTGAAAAGTGCAGGTTTGGCACTCACAATCACAGCATCTTTTCAAGTCACACAACATGTAGTTTATTGTTACATTTATTTATTTATTTCATTATAGATATCATTAACATTTAGCGTGAATTTGGCTGCATTTGTTAAACCTGTGAAGAACATAATCCCACAGCTGAGTCTCACAATGCAGACCCTTGTTCGGATGGATTGTACGCTTGATTGCTTCCCTCACAATAGATGACTGTGAATTTTATTGCCTTCCTATCAGCTTTAGGTTGCAACCTTTCTTCACTAATCTTCTTGCCTCTCACCAGACCTCTGGCTGGTGGTGCCAGAGAACATTTTTAGTAGGAAAAAAACGTTCAGGAATTTATGGTTGCTTTCCACCCCTAGAAATGAAGCTGGATAGGGGGATAGAATTTTAGAATTTATGAAGCTTTTCTGAAACTGAAAGGAAAATAAAAGCTTAAAAGGTTTCCATTAAATAAAAAAATAAAAAAATATTTTTGCACACTGTTTAAGATGTTGGTACATGGTTCAACACACTGGGGCGCCAACCAACAGAGTAATCCAATTCTAACATCAGCATCAGTAGCATCTAGCACAGATCCAGTATACGAGGGGAAGGTCGCACAAAAATGAGATGCACAAAGTGCTGAAATCTGTTAAAATCCTTGAATTTGTGTACCTGAGTTAGACTGTTTGTACTTAGTTTATATAACTTAAATGCCATCACAGAAAAGACCTGTGAGAATGAAGAAAATCTCTGCTGATATTTACAATTTATCAACTCGTGGTTTCATTTATAGTGTTTCTCACACAGAGAATTTAGTTTTGTGGGATGCCCAGGTATATTACTGGCTACCTAACATGTTTTGTGATTTTAAAAGAAAAAAGTTTTTCTATCTATCCCCACGTTGTAAATCATGTATCTTATTTTGAAAGTTATTTTGTTTCTATCCTGCTAGCCCCAGTCCGCCCTGTCTCACGTTTCCCTTCTGGTTGGCTGGTCAGGTTGCTGTTTCAATGGTCCCCATAGTCTATCTATGGTCAGACAGACTCCATCTCACTGCAGCTGTTGATGGTAGTCTTTATTCTATGAGCTGGAGGTCCACTTCAACCAGAACCTGCAGCAGCTGTCTAAGATGGAGTTTGGGCCATCCACAGGATGAGATATTTAGTCTGTTATTAATTTCCGTAATATTATTTATCACTGTATTATTCACGTCCCTGTGCCCTCCCTCACTGCCAAAGCTCCAGCTTTTATTGATTGCATTTTTTAGGCGGTGGGCAGGGTTATATTTTCCTTTTAGGTTGTTGGGGCCTGGATCAAGATGGTCAGCTCCAGGCCTCGGGCCATTTTTTGCTCTTGTGTGACGCAGAGTAACAGAAACAAGCTCTGGTAACCTGGATGTTTCATCGTGGGGTATAGGGGGTGGTCAGCAGTTACAATACAGTATATGAAAGGTTTCCTTTTTACCTACACTTTGATACCAGGCTCATTTTCAAAAATAATTTTCTAATATATTTTAGCACCTGATATGAGGCTACACTTAGTATAAGAAGTGCAACTTAACACAAACTCTCTAACAAATCTGTTGTTGTGTTGCTCACATCCCTCCCCGGGCAGTTGCAGTGCTCGTTACCCAAGGCTTTCGGGAAACTGGTTGCCCTTGCACCCTAGAGATCAACCTGTTGCCATAGTAATGGCAGAAATGCATGTCTGCTTCACAACAGGGGAGATGGGAAGGGAAGAGAAGAGTCCGGCATTTCATCCCATCATTAGCATATTAGCTCCTTAGAGCCAATGAGACGGGGCAAGGTACGGGGAATAGGGGCTGGCTGTGACAATAGCCCTCCTCCTCCCTCTCTGCCCGCTCCTCCACCCATTCTCAGGGGAAAAACCCCCAGTAATCCTGAAGGAAATCTCCTCTCTGCTCAGCCTAAATCTCACAGAAGGACTTGGTTTTAGTAATGGCCATTTTGTGTTGAATATTATACGTGAGTTGTCCCAGGCTGGTGTGTTTGGAGGTATGGATGATGCTCAGCGGCCTACGTGCATCTGTATTTTGGCCCGTCTTTGAAGTGGCTTTGGAATGTGGTGCCTGACCAGCACATGGACCCAACTGGTCCCACTTTGTGCTTCAAACTGATTTCCAGCCTGATATTATAGGAGTATCTAAGAAAACCAGATTTTCTTCTTTGTGTCATTTCTGAATTCATTTACTTCATGCCGATGTTTGGTGAGTTTTAATGAACTTTATTTCATGATTTAGTTACACTTCTTTAAGTTCAAATCTTTGACTTAAGTGTTTGGAGGTATATTTTTGGCCTTTTGTGTTGAGCAACACATCTGGGCCCTCTTCGCTTGTTTTTTTGACCCTAATACGCTGTTATTGTTGTGATTTTTTTTCTGTCTTATCACTCAGTAAGAGGTCATTCATTATTTTAGGTTAAGCCATGATCAGCAAGACTTAACATTTCAAAACCAGATGCACATTAATCTTTGACTGAAAGGATTTTAGCACAAAAAATACAAATAAAGTATAATTAATTAACGATTAATTTTCATCAGTTTGTTTTTGGCTGGATGGTGTCATTTGAAGCAGAATCGAACCTGATCACTCAGTAAAAAGTCTCTTCCCCCTGCCCCCCATTCATGCCAACTGATTCACTTTCCTAGCATATCTGTGCTGGTCCAGCTGTAGCCCTGACGATAGGCCTAATAAAACCAGCTTCATTTGCATACCAATAGCAGGCGCCATATGTGGTTAGCTGCTAGTGCCCCCCAAACACGGGCTGAGGGGAGACGAGGAAGACCGAGCTCCCGCGTTGGCTTTTCTTTGTCCTCTAAATAGGCCTTAACTCTAATCCACAATTAATTTTGTGGAATCGTCCCACTTTATTGAGCTTAACCTCAAATCTCTGTCTCAGTCTGAGAATTCACAATCTGTAAAGAGAGTGCAGGGTGCAAAAATAAAAGCTCAGGTTATTAAAATATTTGTTTTCATGTCTCCATCTGAAGGAAGCTGTTGTTTGAACCACTCGTCATCAGACTGCTGAAAACTTTTGGGTGAGGTGACTGTGGGGGCAGGACCTATCGACCCCAAGGTTTCTGCGGCAGGGTTTGGTAACGTTATTTTCCAGAGCCTTACTGACTAAGATAAAAGGCCACACATTGAATAAGTGAATTAAAACATGACGCACAAAGTCCTGAATTATGTTTAACTCCATCAACTGACAGATATAATGGATTATTTGCCAGCCCAGACGGCCTGGATCCCTGATTCAACAAACAAGTCCTTTAAAAACAAATAAACAATTTGTTGTGCACAGAGTTTAGAGGGTACCGTCAAACTGTTGATCATTTTCTTTCTTTCTTTTTTTTTTGTAATATTTGGGACCATTTTTACTTGTGTAGCTGACTGAAACTTTGTTGGTAGCCTACCACTAAATGAAGAAAAATTATACGATATTAAATATTTACCATTATTTTAACATTATCTTATGTATGAATGCATTAATACTCAATAATGTGAGGGACATTTTACTAGATCATCAAAGTCTGGGGCATGCGTGATGTTGAAGTGCACAGCACTGTGGACAGGTCTGCAGGGTATTTCCTTTTTGGACATCAAGGGCTGGACTGAGATGGCCTGTGGCCCTCGAGCCTCATTTTTCCCATGTGTGCTCTACTGTAATTATTGAGTCCAGTGAGAATGAAAGCAAGCAACGATTTCTCTAAATTTATTTATTTAAATTTGTTTTTGGGTAAAGTTACTTTTCACAGTAATTTGTTACAGTGCGAGATTAGTCATTAAAAAGTACTGCTACTTTTTTACCGAGAAAAGGAAATGAAAATAAAGAGTTTCATCTTGATTTTGGGGAGTCAAATCGCTCCTCTTATGCTGGGTCTAAGCATCGGGGAGTTTATTTTTCAGATGTTTTTTTGACACAAGCATGAGCTAACTCATGTAGATAATTGGGTTTTTCCAACATATATCAAGAGATGTTTCAGCTCAAAATACATTTTTATCAAATGACCCAAAAATTGCAGGAAAATGCATCACTCTTTGTTTTGACTAGTTTGTTCTCAGGAAATTCAGCAGACAACAACAAGATCTTTTTTTTTTCCTTTCTTAAACTGATGTTTTGAAGTCAGATTAAGGTGTTGAAAAATTGTGATGCAAAACAAAATGCAAAAATATTACTTTTAGCCAAAATGTATTTAGCTTGTACGTGTTGGTTATATGTCTTGATGGAGTGTAGCCTGCTGTGCATTTACCTCTGCATAGGGCTGTCACAATTCAATAAGATTGAAGAAGTCAAGATAATATTATTGTGATCCCTATAGAAAATTCAGGAGAAAAAGTACCAGTACAATGGTGTGGCATGGCGAGAATAGAACGAGCACAATTATTACAGTTATTTATGATATTATTAGAGCCTTTCAAATTTATTGGCAGGCTAATATTAAGATACTAAGAATTTGCCAGTGTATCAATGGTAGCATTTATAATGGGTGAGATGGGAGAAACACCCTTCAGCCATGTAATGAATAGTTTGTCCACCAGAGGGCACTGTATATTCCCTGTTGGCTACCCACTGATCTGAGTCTTGCCTCTGAAATTTAAAAAATATCAATATATTGGAACGTCTGATATCGGCTGGCTCTGGATATTATAATGAGGATTACTGACAGTATCTATATTTAATTTTTTAAAGTCACAGTTATCCCCCAGTTTTAAGCTATTTTGGTAAAGGTTGTGTTTACTGTTTTGGCTCATGAGACACAAGTTTCCAAACCTTGAGGATAAATAAATCTTATTACTGCAGAAGTTATAAATGAATTATGGCACTGTGGAAGACTGAGCTGAGTGTGTCGCAAAGAAAACAACTAACCATTTAAATATAGCAAATTCTTTTGACAATGGCCCAAAGTCTCCTCCCCATAGAGCACTCAGTTATTTTCATGGCTGCAGGTATAACTGCAAAGTGCTCCCTCGTTCCTGTCAAACTGTGTCAGTTTAACCTTGCTGGGGACAGAGAGGCTGGCCGTGAGGCAGACGACAGCTTGGATTGAGGGGTGAAGAGGCTGATCTGGTTGTGTAAGAGATCCTCTGTCCTCTTAAGCGCCCCCGCCCCACACTGGGCCGCTGTTCCCTCTGAGACCATATGGCAAAGTCTGAGCTCACCTCAGCCACGTTCACATAATGAGCCTAATGACAGATCAGTGAAACTGCATCTGCTCTGTGATGTACTTTTCTGTCCATCATAACCATGTATGACATCATGCACATGCCCAGACTTTGATGACACTGTCGCAGCATGAGTATGCGCAGTTTTGACCAGGAGAGGGGGCTCTAACACTCCATATCAGGGCTGTAAAATACATACTCCCCTACTGTCCTGTCTGTGAGAATACTCAGTGATAAATAATGCCTATGGTTATAGCTGTGCAGTAAATAAAACTATAATATTATTACAATTTTGGCTTCCGCTGATTATTAAAACAAAATAATCAAGACAACTTTCTTCTTTTAAAGTTTAATAAATCCCCATTAGTGGCAGTACAACCTGCTGCTGTAAGTCTGTTAACCATGGATCACTGCAAAACATCACAGTGCAGTGATTAGAAGTGGAAAAGTATAACAAGATCAAAGCTTGTAATATTAATGATGCATGTTCTATCTATGCCACACCAGTGGGACAACTCCTGTTTAAAAAACAAAACAAAGGTGTGTGTGTATATGAAAAGTTATTGAAGAAGTAGAAGATTGTCATATTCATGGCAGGAAACATTTTTACAATAGAAAAATATGACGACACATAGAACTACACGGCTGGGGTCATTTGAAGGGTCAGAAAATGAGTTTTTGAGACACTGACCTCTCAGTGTGAGGTGGTGTTTGTCCTGTCTATGGCTGTTGAGCTCTTAGTGTGTGTCTGTGTATGTGTTCCTCCCCTTGCTGCCCAGGAATATGAAACTGGTGGATATTGTAGCTCAGAAAATGCCCTCAGAGAATGACGTGCTTGTGGCGAGAAGCTTTCTTACGAAGATTTTGCGAAGTTCCATGAGGTACGAACGTGTGGCTTCATCAGTAGTAAACATTTCCTGTCCCTCCTTCGTTTGTGTCTGCCCTTCGCCCATAATCATATAAATCATTTATGTAGTAATAATATTACTCCTCTCATAGAAACACTCTTATCTGTACCCATCGGCATGCCTTTTTGTGTTGTGGTTCATTAGATGAATGATGCTCATCCCATTTGCACAGCATGCAGTTCATTGTCTGCCAGTAACTGATAATGCAATTAATGAAACTCTGTCATTATTTTTCATCTTTGTTTGATTTGTGGCGTGGATCTCAGAAAGCACCTCCTAAAAGGGTAGGTCCCTCACTACTAACAGTATATATTCAGAAAAGTAGATTAAAGCAATCCAAAAGAGTTTTATCTGTAAATAACAAAAAAAAACAAAAAAACTTTATTTATTTAGCTGAGCATTAAGTACTTTGACTGACAACCAAAATCTGATCACTCTCAGTGTAGATTTAAACAGGAAAAATCACTCAAATCAGATACAATTAGCAAGAAAACTGAAAACGTTAAATAAACTGAAACACTAAAAGGAAGAAAACATGCACAATAAATAAGAACTGTTTTTAAGAAGAGGCTTAAAGGAGTTCACTGATCCTGTGAGCCTTATCTCTTCAGGCAGGTCGCTCCAGAGCTGAGGGGTCCTGACGGGAAAAGCCTCCGTCACCTCTGGATTTAAGAGAGCCTCACCCGAAGAGCTCAGGCTGCAAAGCAGCTCGTATGGGGTCGATATTACTGCGATGTACTGAACGAGTGATCAGTAAAATCTTAAAAATCAATTCTAAAGCAAGCGGGGAGCTAAGGGCGAGAAGCCGGGATTGTGGTGATGTAATGGCGTCGGGTAAAACCAGCAAGAAGTCGAGCTGCTGCTTTCTACACAAGCTGGAGGGAAGAGTGACTTTTCATTCTTAGGAGAGGAGGGAGTCGGTCACTCCATTTAAAATCAGTCAGATCTGAAGAAAGTTCCCACCTGACACCTTTTCTTTGTGTAGTAACTTTAGTAATAATTAATGAAGCTACACAAAACTTAACCTTTGTATAATTATTTCCTGACCACACATCTTCCTGGCCCTCAAAGTAAATAGATCAGGTTGAAATTTTACTTTCACCTAAAAGAAATTTTAGTCACCTGACTTATTTATTTATTTATTTCCTGATAATTTGCTGGAGAAAATACAAGATTTCGGCATTAGATTGTGAGAGTTGGAGTGGGTGTAAAACAGATTTTAAAAAGGAGCTTCATTTTATTTTATTTTATTTTGCACTCAAACACACCATAAGCCCAAAACTCATTGAGGGACTGAGGTTAGTGTCCTTCAGGCCTCTTTCCCGTGCAAAAAATGACTAAAATTAGTTGGGTTGCACTAAAAATGACCATTGTGTTCCCAAAACTGATTTATTTCTGTACCGCTACAGCTGCTTTTATTTGGATCAAACATTCAGATGTCTTAATGTCCCTCCTTGTAAAACTTTAGTGACTAACCATAGTGCAAGTTCCCACTCACCACCTTTTATTATTCAAATTTCAACTCAGGGTGAAGAAAATTAAAGGTATAACGTGCTTTTGTACCTCTAAAGAATCAGGCCTGGTGCTTAAGTTTCAGCAGAATTTTTTTAGAAAAGAGAGAGAGCGATCTCAGCAGAAGTCTGACTCCACTGTGATTAAAAAATATCCAACCTTAGGCAAAATGTGCAATCTTTTTTACTTATTGGGTCACATTAGTGGCTTTAGCAGTAACTTCCAGTTGCAGCAGCTCATTATGTGGAAGCACATACTGTTTTCCATAAGGGTTTGGTCTCTAATCCCAGTCTGTGTTTTTTGCCCTCTCTGCAGGAGGAATGAACCCATAACCAGGCCTCACTCCTGGCACGCCACCAAGTTCAATGAAAGCCAACCGAGGACTGCCAAAACACAGACTCCACCCGTGGCAGTCTGGCATGCTCAATATGATGCAAGGTACCTCTGAGTCTGAATGTTACACATAAGCACTTTTGATCAGCAGTATGTGATTATGTGCTTCATGTCCTGTAAGCTCTAAATCAGGGGTGTCAAACCCATTTTAGTTCATGGGACACATACAGCCCAATTTGATCTCAACTGGGCCTGACCAGCAAAAGCAATCCAGAATAACCTCTAAAAAAAATAAAAAATAAAAAATCCCAGATAAAGATTTCTTTCCCTGTTTTTTTTTTTTTTTTTTAAAGGACATTTTAAAGAGAAAATTTCTGAACGATCTTTTATAAAACAGGTGATTAACTCTGAGATGTGCAGCTTCATTGACACGTCACAGTGGAGCTATGTGGCACAAAACCTGAACTATAAAAGAGGTCTTTAACTGGAGACTTTCTTTCATTTGACATATATTTTAAATGAAAAACTAATAAATTAAAAGTAGTGAAGATGGTAAAGGACACAGGTTAAGCCTACAGGGAGTTAGGCCCAGACTGAGAGTCTGTTTCACGTGGACAGCTGCCGGGACCTTCCAGTCTGCTTCCACTGCAGGATGTGTTAAGGTGCCAATGAGGGCAAAGAGAGGACCAGACAGCAGATGACTCACACATATGAAAAAAAATTTGTAGCAAAAATGAACACAAAAGACTGTCGACTACTTTCTGTTTCTATTCAATTGTTTTTATTGTTGGAAGTGAAAAGGTATTTAAATAATATTAATCTCTCAGCCTTAAAAAAACTACATGTTTTTGTATTTTGGAGACAAACAATAGTCACAATACTTGCCTACAATTTTGCAAACCCATCCAGTGAGCCGTATATTTTGACATCCACTCCTGCTCTAGTTAATGACTAAGATGTAGTCCAGTCTGACCTTAATGTTGCTTTACCCCTACACTGGAAGGAAAAATACACAATAAGGCAGTAGTGTCAAACACTTGTCCCAAGAACCAGAACCAGACCACCAAAGTGTCCTTTTATCATGCTACTGTGTACTGGACTGTCTCAGGAGCCCACTTAAGATTAAGTTGGCCTACATGCAGCACATCTTCACTCATGTTTCTGTACTCTTTTATGTCTAAAAACCTTATAATTGACTACATCTAAATGTGACTAAACGTACAGGTTATGTAGTGGAACAGATTTAGATCTCTTTAAACTTGAACAGATGAAAAACCTGCTGCTGTTTCTTTTTTCATAATCTTTAATTCCTTTTAACCTCCAGCTCATCATCAACCAATCTCTCTGCCAGCTGGGAGCAGACAAACCTGCGCAGAGTGTCCGACCAGTTCAGTTCTCACGGCAGCATGGATAGCCTAGAGCATGTATCACACTCATACCCGGCTGGCCAGCTCGTGTATGCCAAATCAAACAACAGCATGGAGCACCTCGGAGGAGGGAAACGAGACTCGGCCTACAGCTCTTTCTCCACCAGCTCCGGCACGCCAGACTATACGCTCTCAAAGAGCAACACTGCCTCAACAGAGAACATGGTCTACAAAGTCGGGCAGTGGGATGGGGGAGGAAAGCACAACAGTGGGAGAAACAGCCACAGCCTGGCTGCTGAGGGGGTCAGGCAGGACGACAGGCTCACATACTTTCAGATGCCAGGCATCAGCTCAGGCTGCGATGGTCCACAGACCGAGGACCTGGCCAGTTCTTGCCATTCAACTTCAAGTAGAACCAGCTTCGGACCTGTTTGGAACATTCCTGAGAAAAAGAAAACAGTTTCCTCCTCCCCTCCACCTCCCCCGCCACCCACACGCAGTGATAGTTTTGCTGCCACTAAGGTCCATGAAAGAGGGCTGGTGATGGCTCACCCCGAAGGACTTGATTCACACCCACCCTCTAGGGCTTCATTTGAAACTCGCCGCAGCCACAACATTTCCCCGAAGAATGACAGCGATAGTTTTTACCCTCAGTCTGATAAATCCAATCAGGACCAGTTCAGCTCAAACAAACGGTATTCCCACTCCAGTGATGTTCGGCAGCCCACCCATGTTAGCCAGCCCTATGATCCGCGATACCACAGCGAGAAAAGCACTTTTTATCCTCAGTCTTGGACTACATGCGCACCAAAGCCACAGACCGTAGGTGGGTACTATTACAGCATGCAAGAGCTGTCTACTAACGGTTCGACGCAACACTCTGGTCAGATGCAGAGAAAAAACTTAAGCTCTTCTACAGGCGCTGACCACACTGAGAGCAGTGGCCAGAGCCGATACTACTGTGTGACTACATGTCAGCCCACACAGCCAAACCCCGTCTCTTTGTCAGGAATACTGGAGAACAGGGGGAGCACAACAGATCTGAGAAAGCAGCAGCAGCAGCATTTCTCGCATACTAAAGACAGTAACGCATACAGCAAGCACCAAGGCACTACTGTACTTGAAACCCCTGCACTTAAACCCAGCTCTGATGACTGGGGAGGTCAGAGAGGACACAACACACAAAGTGCAGAATCTCAGTACAGCAAACCGTCTGAACTGCGGAGATCTCTGCCGCTGCAACACAGAGAACCGCCCCAAGACATCAAGTGCCATAACCAAGTGAGCAACAAGACCTGCCCACAGGTCACCCCAATGCTCCACTCCCTATCTTTGGATACCACAGGGCAAGATGACAGAACCAGAGGCGGCGCAGACTCTGACGAGTCCATCGAAGGCAAGCAGTTAAAGCGCAACGACCGCTTTGCCACCACCCTGAGAAACGAGATCCAGATGAGAAGAGCAAAGCTGCAGAAAAGTAAAAGTGCGGCTGCCCTCCCCAGGGCTGAGTGTGAGACTGGACAAGATCAGGACATCTGGAAGTCCAGTGAAAGTATCACCCCAACCGCCACAGATGGCTCCTCCTCCAACGCCTACAAGGACCACCTAAAGGAAGTACAAGAGAGGGTGCTCAAGGCTACCTCTTTCAGGAGGAGAGACCTGGAGCCAGTTTTACTGGAGCAGTCTACTACTGAGGCTTTACTTAACTACCCATCCTTGCTGCATCCCCATAAAGATGTCACGCCTCTGCTGGCTGTCACAGAGTCATTAACAAGTAATTCAGGAAGTCAGGTAGCTCGCATTGGTGGTCGAAAGCGTTTTCCTCCAGAAAAGAAAGTTAGGTCTTTCTCTGAACCAGACAAAATCCACGAAGTGGGGATGAAAGAGGGTCTCACGCCTAGTGATAATACAAGCTCCTCACTAGACCAGCAGGAACACTTTGAAGGTGGTAGGAAACCAGATCTCCGTAATAACATGCCCCTTGAGAGCCATATCAAGAACCGAAACAGAGAACTTGCCTCTGTTGGAGCAACAGAGGACACAATGAAAGGAATCAAAGGTAGAGAGTACTCTGAGGAGGTCCTAGGAGTTTCTACACAAAAGCAGTCCATCCAGGACCAGCAAAGATTGGGCACATTTGCTGAGTATGAGGCCACCTGGAATATACAGAAGAAACCTCCGGAGAAAAGGGTCTCTGGACGCTACAGGTCTGCTGATAACATTCTAGATCCACACACCGAGGAGAGAACCAGAACCACCTGTTTCCACGAGAGGTCCAAATCATCTCCATCTGCAGACATCTATGGACAGGTGAGGCAAAAAATCAGATGATCTGTGATCTCAGAATAACTTTCATTATAATTATCAAAACGTGAAGTTTTATTCGCTTAAAAGTTCCAGGTGTATCAAGTCCCCGTGATGCCTTTTACATCTCATTAAGATCAAACATGCTGACTGAAGGTACAGCAACAAAGGAAAAGCCAAGTCAAATATTAATCCATGTTTGTTCTTGGAGACACACCTTCAGCTTAAGGAAGAGACAGGGGCAACCCTTTCACTTGTGAAAAACCAGGAAACAGCATCATGAGTTGGTTAGAATAATTAAATGGAAAATAAAATTAAGCCTCTGGGATACCTGCAGACCTCTCTCTCGTGGTTTGTTTGGATGTCTGTGCATAAATGTATTTGTTCCAACTTGAATTTTAGACGATTCCAGTACCTGCAGAGGCAGAGTTTTGCCAGACGGAGAGTAAACCTGCTGGACCGCTCAGCCCTGACACATGGTGAGTAAATCCAAGGATGATATGAAAGAGAGAATATGGCACTGGATGAATCCCGAATTAAAACCATTGGGGGGGGGGGGCAACAGTAAAGGTGGTGGTAAAACAATAACTTCCTGTGGGTTAAAGGTCTTGTTAATTATTTTGGTTCAAAGGTAGCAAGGCTTTGAGCAGTTTTTATCAGATTTGACCAATAGTTCTACACCACTGGTAATTAAATATTTGTTTCTTACTGGTTTTTAATTTTTGTTTTCGATTCAGTGTTTGCTTCCAGAGTAGGTTTGCTAGTTTCTGTTTTAGAATCTGTGGGTTATGTTTTGGGGGCAGTTCAGAACAGTTGGTACAAACATTGAACTCACGGTCTTATAGATCTCCCAGTATCAATAAAACTGCATTTTTATGCTGATGACACAGTTATTTACTGCTGTGGATCAACTCTTACTCAGACCATTGAATCCCTGCAACAAGCGTTTCTTACTGTTCAGTATTCATTAACTTAAGTCTTGTTCTCAGTGCAGAAAAGTTATACATGATGCATGAAATGAAAATGCACACTTACCAATGTTTTTGTGTCTTGATTGATGATTCCCTCATTTTTAAGCCACAGATGGAAAAATTTGTGAAGAAGCTGAAAGCTTAAGTTTGGTTTTTCTTTTTGGAACAAGCTGTGTTTTTCTTTCAGTGCAAAAAAGCAGCTTGTTGTTGCAACTTTTTTGGCTATATTGGATTTGTTGTATATGAATGCTTCTGCTCAGTGTCTTCGGATGGTTGATGCTGTTTACCGTGCTTCCTTGAGGTTCATCGTTAACTGCAAAGTGTTGACACAGCACTGTGATTTATACGCTCTGGTGGGATGGCCCGCTTTGACCACCCATCGGATCTGTCGCTAATATACTTTTATCTGTAAGACAATACCTACCTACATTGGTGCTTTTAATTGCATCGAGAAGTGATGATCTTTATTCATTCTGTTCTCCATAATATGCACAGGTTTTACTTCATTTGTTTGTAAAATTTAACCATTTTGTGTTTAGGACTTTGCTGGTTAAATAAAGGTTAAATTAAAAAAATAACAGTGTCCATCAAAGCCCTATAAGATTATCTTATGTTAACCAAACCTACATTAACTTAACCCTGTAAAGCCTGAAACATGAAATAACTGTCAGAAGATTAAGAAAAATTTTGAAAATGAAGTTTTTATTGAACCTAATGATTTAAAAAAAAAATTAAAGAAATTACATATTAATTTGCATATATGAGCTTTAATTTGTATAATATTTGTTATAGCCGGCATATTTTTATTTTATTTTATTTTATTTGCATTTATGATTTTGCCTTTATAGTTCACCTTAAATCTATTTACCTTGCTTTGTTTGGTATAATTTTTTTTCCAGCACATCACATGTGACTTATAGAGTTTGTTTTTTTTTTCATTTTGACATACCATACAAACATAAATTCTGAGTAGAACAAAAGTTAGATTGTGCTTTTCACAGTAAAAAAAAAATTATATATATATATATTTTAATGAACAATTTTTACAACTTAAAATACAAATATAAATTACAAATTTCTAAAACGTACATTTAAATGTAGCAAACCATAAAGTTATATGCATCATTAAAATGCAGGCAATGCCTCAGGCATTATTGTACAAATATTTACAGAACAATCAGGTGTCACAATAAGATGCCTAAGAGAGTTCCTGTCCACCACAAGACAGAGGGGGCCATTACAGGCCTGACACACCTGGAAGTGTTCTGCGTTTATATTTGTGTCTGCCTTTGGTAGCCTTTTGGCAGCATGTTCCTTGTCCATAGCTGTGTCCAAATTCAGGGGCTGCATCCATCGAAGGACATGAAATTGGAGAGAGCTGGGAAATGCTAAATCGATATCTTGATAAATTTAATGTTTACACATCTACATTCTTGCCTAAAAACATCAAGATTTTGTGTCACAGAAACAATATCATTTTAAAAATTTTGGCTGCTCTCCTCCGCCATTGCCACTTCTGTTTGAAATTTTTCCACAATGGTTTCACCTGCAGTGAATTTTGGAATAGGGTACACCATGAAGGAGACACCCAACATGTCCTTCATATCCTGGGAAAAGGAGGACACATTTGGAGGAGCCTTCGAATTTGGACAGCCTTCATCGCCTCGCTGTGACATAATCTTCAAATGTGGCCTTCGAAAGATGCAGTCCCTGAATTTGGACACACCTCTCAACTGCGCAACACACTAAAACGTACTGCACTACACACGAACTATACACTTCACCCACACTATATGTCACTAATTTCTCAAACTTCAAAACTCGCCAAACTAAACTGCAGCCAAACTTTGCAGACACAAAATATGCTTTCTGTTGAGTTTCAAATTCATGCTGAATGTTGCAAAAACTGCATTTTGTGCCTATGAACACAAATAGATTAGCTTTTTGAGTATTTCCTGTTTTGCCATGAGAATGAACTGTATAATAACCTTGTTCTATATGTGCAAATTTTATGTCTCTGACTGTTGCAGGGACAATCAATTTGGATAATGCTTCAAAATACCTGCCCAAATAAGTGTCTCATGGAATTTTTACATGGATACCAATTGGAAAAACTTACTTCTAGAAGAATTTTGGTAAAATCACATTTTTATCCAGCGATCGTGGCAGTGGGACTGCTTTTATCTCCATTATGCAGCAGCAGAAATATTGACGTTTTAACATCTCACTGGCTGTGCTGTAGAATTATCAGTGAATAATTTAACATTGAATACTAACATTACAATGCTTTTTTTAAATCTTGCACCACCATTTTTGTCTTTGCATCAGCAATATGTAGCTGTTATTTTGCTCATGAGCTTTATCAGTAAAAGAGGGCACAAGGCTTTTGGAGGAACACTGAAGTCTTTATAATCTGTTAACAGTGGCACTGACTGGGCACAGCTGCGACAACATAAGCCGTCTCTCTGGCTGACCATTGTGTCGTTTAGTGGAGGTTTAGTGGTGTAGGCGAGGCATCTGACAGCATTCGTGACAGTGAGGAAGTGTTTCTTCAGCCCTCCATGGGAATGTTAAGGGAGACCCAAGTTCAGGGGGCATCCTGAAGGCATGACATTATCATCAATATGATCTGCTAATCTGCGTAACTGAATTTCTATCAATTCCAGTAGTGTGACTCTGAGAATGAAGTATTGTAAAAGCCAGATTGGAATATCTCAACTATTACAATTACTGACATCTATATATTCCATGTGTCCAGAATAACATTCCTCATGACTGAGGACTTTGTTACTTTTAGAGCAGGATTAACATCTGTGGGTTTTGACAAAGTTCCCTGATAACATATGCCAGTAGTTCCCAGGGTTTTATTTATTTATTTATTTATTTTTAATCCCAGTTGTGTCAGATTAAAAATGATATTCCTCCGCAGCTTCTTTACTCTTTGAAATAAGTTTGACTGAATTCATTTTAAGCTTACCAAAAAAAGTCATTGGGGGCTCTGAAGAGTCACTAAATCTAGCAACAAAGTTGCTAAGTTGGCAACACTGGGTATATGTCATAAATTTTCAGTTATTCATGTTTGCTTCAGGATAAATTAGAATCACCGTTTGTCTAAACGTCTCTTTATGATTTAAGTAACTATTATTAAACTGATATCAGCTTTAGATGTAAATGTTAGCATGTTAACACGCTAACTTAACATGGCCACCATGTTGGCTTCTTTTTTTAACCATTGTATCTGAAGATGACAATGGGAGATCATCCTGTGCACAAAATACAGCTCATCTATGGTTGTTTAATGCCTGGGTATGAGGTTTTTTTTTTTATTTTTATTATTATTATTATCTGCTTGTGGAAGTCCACATGTATTGACACATGGAGTTGGTGTTCAACAGCTGATGTTGCCTAAATTATGTGATGTGTTAGACATGCAGTAGAATTCACTGAAGCATCGGCTTGTTCCAGTAAAATGAAAATTAAAGAAGACTCCAGACACAAAGACAGTTTGACACAAAGAAAAACGTGTTTTCTGCAGCTGTAACATTTAACAACAGTTGAACAAATAAAAAGAGAGAGAGAGAGAAATTTACTGTTTATGTAAGGCTCACAATGCTGTGAAGCTGTCTGTGCATATGAAGTGGATTAATGGATTAATGCTGCTTGGTGACTCAGGTAGCAGCTGATGAGTTCAAGAACTCCTTTGACATCACTGTGAAACATTGTGTGAAATGTTACAATGTGGAGTCACCTGTTGGACCTGTTCTGCTCTCTTAGGAAATTTACTGCTTTTTATTGTTTTTCTATGAGCTACATCCGGTCTGTCAAGTTTCTCCTCAAATGTATGGTGAAAATTAAAATATCAGGTAATTATTAGAAAAGTAAAGATGCTTTAAAAAGGCCAAATAGTAGTTTTGAAGTGTTTCTCTGATTATTTTTGATTCGTTTTTGAGCTATGGTACAGTGACGTGGTAAGGATGACTTCATGGTCTTTTGTCACTATCTAAATTCTCATGGGGGTGTCGAGTATCCGATGTTGAGCAACCTTTCACATTACCATTACAACCACGGCTCAGAGGGCATTATTGTCATTGAAAGTCCAGGAGATGGCTTAAGTGAGGTGTGCTCCACCCAGTTATTGTTACTGATACTGGTGTAAAGAGACACCAACAGGTAGCCTCTGTCACAGAGAGCCACAGACACTCAGGATCCTCACTTTTACTTCTGTTTGGTGGAAATGACGGGATTAAAGCTTCACATAGGGTGAGTTATTAATACATATTAGCTTTTTTTTTTTTTTTTTCTAACCCTGTAGTCTCCAAGCTAAAATTACATATTTTATACAGGAATGCTTTTTTTTAGTTGGTCTGTTTTTGTTTATCATACCTATGCTGGTTTCATTATCTATGGCAAATATTCTAAAATGTAGTAATAATATATTTTAAAACTTAAGGTGTGCATGAACAGAGTTTTTCCTGCTCAGAGCAGCCCTTTGGGAAGTGACTGTGCATGGAAGCACATTTAAGTCATAGCAAAGAGTCTGTGTTACCTTAAGTTATCAATCGTTTATGTATTTTCTGCTTATTTCAGGGCATTTTTGATCCCCATACTTAATAATAAAAAATATTTGCATGTTCTCCCCATGTCTGCGTGGGTTCTCTCCGGGTAATCCAGCTTCGTCTCACAATCCATGCAGACAGCCGGGTTAGGTTAATTGGTGATTCTATATTACCCATAGGTGAGTTAGCCCTGCGACCTGTACAGGGTGTACCCTGCCTCTCACCCTATCACAACTGGGATAGGCTTCAGCCCAGAAGAGGATGGATGGATGAGGTTTAAATTAACTTTTTAATAATTTTTCAATCGGATTGAACTGGCGAGTCTGTACATGAAACTCTTATGTCCAGGCGACAAATTAAGAATAAATTTAATTTGGAAAGTGCTTCAAAATAACTGCTCAGAGATATTATTAAGATGGCTGCAGGGAGGTGGGGCTTGATTATGATTATTTACAGGTTTTCATAAAACAACAATCAAAAGCTCCCATTTAAAGGAAAAAAAAACAACTGCAAAGAAATAAAATGAAAAGAAGAGGTACAATCTGAAGATTTGGCTCATAAAATTTAAATTTCACTAAAAACAAAGACAAAATGATCATTTTAAAATAAAACAGTGATAATCATACCTCAGTTTTATATTTGTTTACCACCTTAATGCTTTCTCACACTTTTGCCAGTGGAAGCTGAGGGATGGGGAGGGCGTGAGCTCCAGCAGCAGTTGTTCATTGGGTTACTTGTCGCAGCTTGTATGAATTCAGTTTGGGATGTTTGAGTTATGGTGTCTGTCTGTCCACGCAGAGCGGCGTTTTATCTTGAGGTGGCAGAATCGGAACAGGTTTATCTTCCGACTGAAACTGCGTGATTTATGAGTCAGTATTCATCTGAGTGCTCCTAACTCAGTTTGTTTCGGAGCATGTATGGAAATTTAATCTGTGTGAAGGAAACCACACTGTTGCAATAGGATGCTTGCATGCTTTAATCGTGTCTGAGTGATGGAGGCAATCAGACGTGATTACAGTAGACTGACAGTGGAAACTATGTATGGCACTAGTGCAGTGCCTCATAGTTTGGCAGAGTGTGCTAAGAGGCTGTCCGCTCGGTTCTCTGCTGGGGCTGGTTCTGTCTCATCTGTGTACATACACGTGTAAAAATCATAATCTGTACAAAAAGCTTTTAAATGTGCTTCAGGAGGAGCTGAAACATTCAGTTCAGTTTTATTAATATAGCATGAGTTAGCAACAACAGTCGCCTAAAGGCGCTTAATATTCTAATGTAAAGAGCCGACGATATTGGAGAGAAAACCCCTAATAATCACACAGTCGCCTATGAGAAAGGACTCCCTTTTAACTGGAACCAGGCTCAGGGAGGGGCAGCCATCTACGGTGACAGGCTGGAGAAAAAAAGGAGAGCAAAAGAGTCATAACTGCATGGACCAGCTTTTCAGCATCACTCTGAGAGGACGTTTAAAATTTTAGCAATATTGATCAGATGAAGGACAGTCCTACATTTTTATTTAATCCTCACTTTAAAGGAAATTTCCTCATCAAAAATGACTTTGCTTCATTAACTGTATAAGTTTCCTCATATAGTTAATGAAGGCCAAGGTAAAGCCATCCAGAATAAGGATCTGGTTACTGTGGCAGCAGTTCCCTTGGGCTGTGTGATTGCTGGTGTGTCACTGCATATGATCTGTTTGTTGTGTTCACTCATTCGTACTGTGTGTTAATTGCATTTATGTGATTGTTAGGTTTTTCAGCAGGCATTGTAAAGGAACTATAACCGTGGAATATTAAAGAGGAACTGTCTTTTTCTTTGAGTGGACTAGCAGAGAAAAACAGGCTAATACATATCAACTCTCAGACGACTGCATTATGCTTTATTCCACCTGTGATTAAAATAATTTTGCAGAGGCAGGGATGTGTATTCGAGATGGGGGCAAATCTCCACGCCTCCCCGTGCACCCCTGCAAATCAGACCCAGTATATAACGGCTCAGTTAATGACCCGTTTTTTTTCTCTGTGCTGCAGAGCTAAATTATGCTAGGTGATAAACACCTACAAGTTTAAATCTGTTTATAATCCCATTCAGCTCTCAGATGACCTCCACACATGACATTCTCCTCCTCCGCTCTTTCACCTCCAAGGAGTTAAATCTGTAAATGTGAACGAGGCAGGAAAAAAGTGCTCGTCTGCTTCTAGAGGATTATTTATTCCTCTACGCATGGTTTGTGGGAACTGAAATATTCCTCCTCAGGCTGCCAGCTGAACAGTTACCAGTAGAAAGAGAGAGGGGGAGACGTGTGTCTTGTTATGCTGGTGTAAATGATAGTGGCTGCTGGAGAACAAGGCCCCTGCCACGGTGTATTATTTGATTGAGCTGCTGATGATAGGCCACGCTGCCTGGCTGTGTAATTAAAAGCTTTCCTTTGTGTTCCTCAGGTTCTCTGACAGCGCTCCAGGTGACTGTAAAGTGAGAGACAAGCCTGCAGAGTTTGAGCATTACTCAGCACCACCCCCTCCGCCCGTAACTGGAGCAATCCCCGACTCCAGACACAGAGCTGCTCCTGCCACCCTGAACCACAGACCCACATCTATTTCTCTCAGCCTCACAGAGACTGCACCCCTTCAGCCTGAGGACCACAGCCAGTCCGAGCCACCATCTGGATCCAGGAGAAAGCTCCCTGCACTAGAGAAGCCTCTGCCTCCTCCCAGGTGCCCAGAGGCTGACTCCAACGAGTCCACTGGTTCCCAGGGTGAAGTCTTAACCCTCTCTGATCCTAGATCTGCCTTAGACCCCACCCACACCACTAAAGGAAACTCTGAACAGGGCAAAGGACAAGGGGCAGGACATCATCACCCGGCCTCTCCCTCTGCATCCTCCTACAGACCGTCAGGGCTGGCCAGCATGGAGGGGCACCGCTCACCATCTCCTCAGTTTTCCCCACAGAAACTCAGCGACAGGCCTCCAGTCTCTTTTCAGGATGAAGACTCAAACAGGTAAAGTTTGTTTTTCCCACATTTCAGAGCTTCATAGCATTTGACACAGCTACTGTACTTCCTCTGCTTATCGTGTCTTTATGCTTCAAGCACAAAGGGGCTCATTGAGAGTCGCTGCTTCTGTAGAGTCAACACGTGAGTGCTATCAAGACGCAGTAAATTAGAGGGATTCTCTGTAGTTCCGTACAGGGGACGAGCGATTCTGGTATAATTCTGCTCAGAATGTAAACTCCTCTCCTTCTTAAGCCCCAAACATGAAGCTGTTTGCTCATTTTCTTGATTCAGACCTAATTGATAGCATCTGTAGCAAACGTATGACTGTACAGTACTACAGAAAGTGGTGGGAGGAGTCCAGATGTCTTGGATGTCTGAGCACACTGGGCATGGAAAAAAATCTCTCTTGCCATCATGCAGTGAAACTTTAAATCAGCTTATGGCTGGGAGAACCGCAACAAGAGATTTTCTTCTTCTTTAAGTGGAAATTTTCTTCTCTCTCTGATTTTGCAGGATGGAGCATGTGATAGAAAACCAAAATCCTGCAGTGAGGAAAGTGCCCATAAGGATTGTGCACTCAGAAGGAAGCACAGAGAAGGAAAATGCACCGTTTTTGCAGCACAGCGACCCCTCGGGCATTGAAGCTGAGGGGCACGGCGTGACTCTGCTCGGCAGCCTCGGAGCTGCAGGTCAGGACTCGGTTTTCTGCGCCTTCACCAGGCAGAAGGAGCCTGACAGCACCCCGGTCCCTCAGAGAGACATATACACTATAGGAGAACACATTCAACCGCCGCCACCACCCACAGACGTGTCCAGCAGCAGCAACAAATCAGCTACAAACACAGGGGTGTCCAAGGAAGAGGACCAGAAGAGAGAGGAGCTGGCCAGGGACATCATGGGGAAGGATAAAACACTAGCTGATATTCTGGATCAGAGCAAGATGAAGACCACAATGGACTTGATGGAGGGCCTCTTCCCCCAAGGGGAGCAGCTGGTGGAAGAAGCTCACCACCGCAGGAAGGTGCAGCCTAAGCAGGCAAACTCCCGGCCTGCTGAAGAAAGGTGAGCCTCAAGGTCGTTCATAGGTGCTACTCAGAGCTTTGCAGATCATTGCCTACATGTTGTAGCTGTGTCCTGTCACCAGGGGGCAGTGTCAGAAGTATGAGGAGAAAACCAGTCTTTTGCTTATATTGGCTGTTTAGCTTAGCCCGACTCCCAGCTTAAGGCTGTACTGGATGCATTTTATTTTGAAAATACACCATTTGTATCTGACTTCCTGTTCTTATAATGCTCTCTGCTTGATGTAGATTTGTAAAAAAAAAAAAAAAAAAAGTATGGGTGACTATAGCTTCATGGTACCAAGGTGGTGTCACTTTGCACAGTGAAGGATTCTGGGTAACACAGATGTGCGCCTGTGTGGGTAGAATGCTGATTGTTTGAAAAGTTGGCTTGAACAGGAATAGGAGGGGCAGCTGAGTTAACCACAAAGGGGGGAGAAGGGTGGAAAAAAAATAATCTCAGATTTAGAAAAAGAAAAAAAAAAAAAAAAGCAGCAGGAGAAGCTCAGACGGTGGGTGCAGTGCTCAGTTTTCATTGTTTTTCGTTTCCTCTATATTATGACTCCTGTGTTGTCCGTGGCAGCTGAAGGACCAACAACAATACAAGTATCCCACATTAACATTTTAACACTGCCCCCTGTTGAAAGCACACAGCTACAACATGTAGACTAGAGCCTATCTCAGCTGTCACAGAGGCAGGGTACACCCTGGACAGGTCGCCAGTCTGCTGCAGGGCTAATGGAGAGACGGACTACCATTCACACTCGTGGCCAATTTAGAATCATCAATCAACCTCAGTATACCTCTGCAGTACAAAGCTGTGCCTGTGCTTAATTATTATTTTACTTACAAACAAGCTGACCCACATGAGAGAGAGCTGACTCCCGTCATCTTTGTATTCATGTAGCTGCTTTTATGGCACATTTAAATTTGTCAGTCAGTAACTTGCCTGCTAAACACACCTTATTTAAAATGATGATTGTGGGAGAAAAAAAATGATGATTGTGTCAGCATATACATGTTAGTCATCTATGAGGTGAAACTTCCTGGAAAACACAGTGTTGATATGTTTTTCTACATTTCAGGGAAAAGGATGACAACATGGCAGCAGCTGCCACGATGGTGACCAGCTCTGCATATTACAGCACGTCTGCTCCCAAAGCCGAGCTCCTTATCAAGATGAAGGACATGCAGGAGCAGGAGGAGGAAGACTCTGAAGATGAGCTGGACATTGATTTGGCCAATAAGAAGGTACCAAAAACCAGACTTTGCTCGTTTAAGAGCTTTCACCCATTGCGCTATTTTGCACTAATCTCTCAGCTTTGTCGTCATTTTTTCTGTTCTTGCTGCAGCAAGAGCTGATCGACAGCCTCAGCAAGAAGCTCCAAGTGCTGCGAGAGGCCCGGGAGAGTCTTCAGGAGGACATCCTGGACAACAACGCTCTGGGAGAAGAGGTGGAAGGCCGGGTTCAGCAGGTGTGCAAACCCAACGAGCTGGACAAGTTCAAGATGTTTGTCGGGGATTTGGACAAGGTGGTGAGTCTGCTGCTGTCCCTTTCGGGCCGGCTGGCCAGAGTGGAGAACGCCCTCAACAGTCTGGAGGAGGATGCTACGCCCGAGGAGAGGGTGAGTAAACCTTTAGAGGAAGTTCCACTTCAGGCACAGATGAGGGATGAAAAATTAATTATAAGCCTGATGGAAGCAGGTAATAAATGGTTACATTTGTCTTAAGGGTGGCTTAGTTGAAGAGAATTTGATTTACCTCAGGTTAGTTGGATGCACACTGTGAGGGACAGGCCAGCAGAGATCTCTCCTCATAATTTGCCATCTTTCAGACACTCAAAAGACTGCATGGGTTCAAACAGCAGTAATATGTTTTAAGATTCCCTCAGGTATGCCTTCATGTCAACAGTTTTATTAAAGAGGGTCCAAAGGCGTTTGAAAACACCCCACTGAAAGTCTTTATTTTAAAGCTGGCCTACAGGGTGATATAATCACAGGAAAAATAAGGGACTTAAGGAGGTTTAATTGGAAGAAGCTCAGTCTCAGGGAGGGTGTTCAGCTGGAAGAAGTCAGCTGAGCACTTCCTGGAAAAGTCACTGAGTTTTTTTTCTCTATAACTTTAGTCCATTTTATGAAGCCGTGCAACATTTTACCTGCATACTAAGAAATTTTACGTGCCACGCAGTGGGTGGGTTGAAATGTGGCATCTGATTAACTCATGGATGGAGGAGAAGGAAGCGTGGCTAGAAATCAAAATGTAGGTAAAAAGTATTTATATGCTGTAACTTGTTTTGATCAGTTAGTTAAAATTAGGTCACCGTCTTTTTCTTCTTCCTCAGCGTACGCTGATTGAGAAGAGGAAGCTGCTGATCCGGCAGCACGAGGACGCAAAGGAGCTGAAGGAGAACCTGGACCGCCGGGAGCGCGTGGTTTACGACATCCTGGCGAACTACCTGCAGGAGGACAGCCTCGCGGACTACGAGCACTTTGTAAAGATGAAGTCAGCACTCATCATCGAGCAGCGCAAGCTCGAGGATAAAATCAAGCTGGGCGAGGAGCAGCTGAAGTGTCTGATGGACAGCCTGCCCATAGAGCAGAGGCTGGCCCTGTGAGGAGGATGGGCTCTGTTGGGTCTGCGTGAGTCACGTGGCCTCAGGCTGCACCTGAGGCCTGTGGCCAGCAGATGGCGGCACAGTTGAGAATCTGCATGTAAAGCTGTTCGGTGCATTTTTGTGACTTTTTGAGCATGTGTGTATGTCACATCCACGGCAACCACGAGAAACTTTTTTTTTTTTTTTTTAAGATGCTGTTTTTTGGCATCAACCAACCACTGGACTAATGTCCTTTATGCTTTGTTCCTATGGGTTTTTTTTTATATTTTTTTTTTTAGTAATTTATTGTAGCCGTTTGAATCTGGAGGAGACAGTATTTTATCTTCAACTGATTTAGCTGATGTGTGTTACACACTGAGCATTTAAGAGTATTTATCAAGTTTAAATAATGTCACACGATCTGTAAAGTCTGGCTAAATATGTCAGTAAATTCAACTTTTCTTTAACTTTTACACTCTAACTAGTGGCCTTTTTACTAAAATCCTGTGCCCTGGCTTTCCTCACTGAAGAAACATTTTCTTGAAATGAAGCTTGTTGCACCTGCAGAGAGAGGAGAGAGTTTAGCGTCACTGAACAGAAGAAGCACTTCACATCGAGACTGAAACGTCACATTTGAAGTGCCCTGAGAATCGCTACAATCACTCTTCAGTCCACTTCTGCAGGTCACGTTCCTCAGAGCTGTTTTTTTATTTTTCTTTTCTGTTTTGTTCACAGGCAAAAAAATAAAAAATCTACAGGATGACATAGTCACATACATGTTAACCAGGTGTTTCATCTTCTCACTTTGCTGTTTTTGTTATTCGCTGTGTAGAAGTTGAATTTCAGCACTAAAAAAAAAAAAACTGTTCAGGTTGATCATCACGCAAACAGACATGGAACTAAAGACCTTGAACGTCAGATTTCAGACTTTGTGGATTAAATCTGTCTCCCTGATATTGGAGACTTTTTCTTTTTTCCTGCACATTTCAGTTTGTTACAGTTTCACTCGCTTTGTGCGCTGCTGCATCCCAAACGTCTTAAACACTTTATCAGCTGTGCTCCTTTCTGTCAAATAAAAGCGTCTGCTGTAGAGTCTGATGTCGTCGTCTCCTCTCCGGTGTCATTCATTAACTCCACCACACCTTGCTCTCTCTCCTGATGAACTCTGACATGGCAGGGAGTATATTTAATGGCCCTCTCACATAACAAAAGCTGGTCACGCTGCCTTTGTGGGAGGATTTGGTCTATATTACAAAGGCGAGACACATCTAGGTGAGTTAAATAATGAAATCTTACAAGGAGTGGTTTTATTTCACTGTGCGACTTTTAAAGATTTTAATGGATAACTAAGTACAGGAGAGCTCAGATGCTAAGTATAGTAACTATAAAACAAGCTCTCACCTCGTTTCTGCTGGAGCTTTCACTTTCAAGATGGCAACCTTCTCAAAACATCTGAAGACAATGTCTTTCTCAATGTACTGAAATTTAACGGATAATAGCAGAACATATTCAAATTAGTGACATAAGTGCAGAAATGTGGTTTTAAATGCCATGTTTTATTGCTGGTTATTTAGCTTTTGTTCTTAAATGTTAATAATCTGAATATGTGCGTCCAGCGGCTGTTTTATAAGTCACTGCACATGTTCTTTATGTAAGAAAACGTACAATACATTTGAGTCATGTCACGTTTAAGAACACATTTGGTTGCTCAGTGTTTGCACAGAAACTTTATTTATGACTGAAGCACAAAGTCTTCTGACTGATTTAATACGCAAGAACATATTTTTACTTGGCTACAAAACATTTTTAAACAGACGTAGCTAATGGAAAATTTTAAATGGTAACATATGTAACAAAAAGATGGTTATCAAAGTATTTCAACGGTCTCACTATACACGCGTTGGAAGACGGATACACTTAAAGATGAAGATTATATCAGCAGCAGGCAAATATTCTGATATATTGACAGTAAAAATCTTTCAATCCTAAAATTCCAGACAAAAAATATGGCTAAAAGGTAGAAATTGTTAGCCAACAGGGTGTATTAACAGTTGACACTGTTAGCTAAAAGCACAGCTTAAAATTTCAAGTTGTTGGCTAATAGTGCAGATGAGTCAAAAGTGACACGGTACTGGCAGAGGTAGGAAGCAAAAGATTTCAAAAACTAGTGAGTGACATGTCCAAAGACCCCAGAACAGCTGCAGACACTAGTGAATGACTCAGCCAAGTTGGGAATTGTAGCCTCAAAGAAGACAATCACAAGAGCCCCGCAGAGGAATGGACTGCAAGGTTGAAGAAAGGTTTGGAGAAAGAAGGGAGAGGCGTACAACCCAAAGAACACAGTCCCCACAGTGAAACATGGAGGTGGGAGGATTATCCTGTAGGGATGCTTCAGTGCACCTGGAACTGGGGATCTCATCAAGGTGGAAGGAATCATGAAGAAAGGATATGTGAAGGTTTTGAAAGAAAACCTCAAGCAGTCAGCAGCAAAACTGGGTCTGGGTCGTCGCTTTGTCTTCCAGCGTGACACCGACCCAAAACATACGTCGCTCCTGATGAAGGACTACCTGCAGAAGATCAGAGTGAACTTTACTAACTGGCCTGCACGAAGTCCTGACGTGAATCCCACTGAACATCTGTGGGCTGAGCTGAAGACTGAGGTCCATGCCAGGAGACTTTCAAATCTGGAGGAGCTCCAGAGATTCACCAAAGAAGAACGGGCTGGGATTGTTCAGGAGACGTGCGAGACTTGCTGAAAACCACAACAAACAACTGCAGGCTGCAAAAAAATACAAAAAAAAAGCAATTCACCATCAGCATCAGGGGGCTAATAATTTTGACTCTGGTAGTTTCTGATGAATTATTTTGTTTCTGTGTGCAAAGTAAAATACTCCAAGCATCCAAAATAAAACTTTTTGTAGGGCTAATAATTCTGTCCTCCTCTATAAATGAAATCACTAAAGATACACTGTAAGCTGAAACTGGGCCAGGTCCAGTTTAAAATGAATTTTAAAAAAACAATCTGTACATGGTGTGCTGATTCTGCTGCTCCATCCTACAGCTTCTGCTGCATCAGCAAACCACTTTGAAACCCACCTTCTCCTTTTCCTCTTACATCTGAGTTAATCACTTCCACCTTCTTCGCGTGCAGCCAACTCTAAACGACTGCAGATGGCAATGATCTTCTGACTGAAATGTGTTTTAAGAATTTGGTAAGCAAACCCTTTAAGGAGTCTCTTTGAGATCTTTTGGCCAAAGGTGTCAAACTTCCAAAATCCAAATAAGATTTAAGAGTAATAGTGCAGTATTAACTTGTGCATGAGAAGCCCACTGGTGATTTTAACACACCTTTGTGTTTCCAGCAGGAGTGATGACTCCAGTGAGCCAGCGATCTGAAAAGTAGAGATCACACCAGGCAGCGATGATTCACCTCGCTCACACGGCTCACTGGCAGTTCCTGGGCCTGATAGTCGGATTCCTGGCATGGATCCTCACTATGACTACAGCCGGCCTCGACGAGTGGCGCCTCTGGAAAGTAGCCAATGTGTCCGTCATCACCTCGGGCGAGGCCTGGGTGGGTATTTGGAGGGTGTGCTTCTACAGTCATGACCTTCCCGGGATGGAGAACTGTCAGAGAATCAGCATTTCGGACATCTTTGCTCCGGTGGAGATCGCTGTGGCTCAGGTGCTGATGATGCTCGCAGTCATCTTTGGCCTCGCCGGGAACATCAGCGCTGCAGTGGCCATGAGGATGGTCTACTTCTCTGTGGAAGATCGCAGAAACATTAGGCTGGTCTTCCTGCTGGCGGGGGTGCTGTATTTGCTCTCAGCGACGTCCTCCTTGGTGCCGCTGGTGTGGAACATGAGCTCTGTGCTGAAAAACAGCACCATAGACTTTCCTCCCGAGTTCCAGATCCCCGCTCCTCCCGTCAGTCAGCGAATTGGCTCGGCCATCGGAGTGGGCCTCTTCACCTCCATTGTGATGCTCGTAAGTGGCCTGCTTTTCCTCTGCTACCGGTACGCATGGCGGGCCGTGAGCACAGAGGGCCCCAGAGACCCACTCGATGGCCCCTGGACTCAGACAACACTGCAGCAGAAATCTGAACTGTCAAATGGAGTCGGAAATGGCATCGATAACGCCTCCTTTCATTGTGAATAGTATCTCATGACTTATCTCATGAGGCTTGGTTCAGTGTTGGAAGACTTAAAGCAAAAAAGTCCTGATACCTAAACAGTGACCTGGAAGATGCTAAAATGCTCTGTGGAGCTAAGAGAAATGTTGAGCAATCATATTATTGCCATAAAAACAGTGATTTCATTATACTGTTAAGAAAACCTACGGATTATTTACCTGCTAGACTCTGTTTTAGGTTTACGTGACTTTCAAAGCCGCAGGATTGAAGTTCAGGGATGGCTGCTTATCTACAGATGTAATAATAAACTTTATCTCTTTTACTGAGGAGTGCTGTGTGTGTGTCTGTGTGTTAGGAGCCTCCGTTTTTGTGTAACAACTGTATGATGGGTGTTTACACATACGGGCCTGTGGGAGGTGACATAACATTTCAAGGTGTGGCTTCTTACAAGCTCCATGTGAGGACGGGTAACAGTCGGCCAGGTTGTCTGGAGGTTCAGCACACGTGACCTGGGTAGGAGGCTGACGAGAGCAGGCATGTGAGCGTGGAGAGGGGAACGCCGAGGAAAGGCACTCACACACACACACACACACTGGCCCAGTGGCCGGCTTCACCTCTCTGGAGGCGGCTAGCTGATGGAGAACAAAAAGCCCTCTTCAGAAGAGCACAACTCTCTGTCAGAAACACAAGGCTCAGAAGTGGATGACTGGCAGACCTGCTCTCAACACTGCAGAAAATCATTTTTATTGCATATAATTAAATGTTATCAAAAAACAGTCCTCTAAAAAAGTCATAAATAATTCTTGTTCCACCTTTTCTTCTGTCTCCACAATCCTCCAACTTACCTTCCTCATACATATCCTTCAGCAGATAAAGCTGTTGTGCTTTGTCATCTACTTTTATCACTTGCAGTGTTTTATGGATGAAAACTGATAAGACGACTCATTGCAAATATGTCGTATCAAAGTCTGTAGAATTTAACCGAAAGTCAACCGCAGTTTGGGTGGCATCTTAGCCCGTGGAATGAGATTTTACTTGCAGAAAATCTGTGGTAAAGCTCTATGAAGATAAGCAATTCTATATCAAAAGGTGCTTTACCGTCCTTAAAACAATAATCAAGATTAAAAAAATCATATTTTTATTCTGTGTCTTATCCATGTGTTGCCAGTGGTAGAAAAAAAGCTGAAGTTGCTGTCTCAAGGTGGATTAGCAGTTGAAACTGACAGCTAAAAGCATGGTAGTTAAAACAGTTTTAACTACCATAGTTTGAGCTGTCAGTGATAGCTAAAAGTATGCATTAGTAGTTAAATCTGTTAGCTAAAACAACAGCTGTTAAAATGTAGTTAGAAGCAGAGATTGCATGGTTGAAGAAAAAAAAAAGATTAGGGTCAACATAATAGCTAGTAGTAGGTTTTTGTAACTTTGTAACATTTTTCCCAAAGTCTAACCCGAGAGTTCCTGCGCTCTCAGGAGCAATTTCACCTGAGTCAGCCTCAGCTCAGGAGCTGGTGAGAAGTGAACCACAGACATTAGAAAGAAAGACATGTGCAGGCAGCACTGCTTTTGAGCAGACTTTGTCCTGGTGACCATTAAAATTAAAGTTAAGTGATTCAAAATAAATGCACAAAAAAAAGTGTCACAACCAAGATGGCAGATAGGCTGCTGCCAAAACACACTGCCTAAATTAGTGCTCTCATGGCTGCCAAGTGGTTAGACTTTGTTCTAGAATGGGTGAAGAGAAAGAATAGGATTATGTCTCTCACGTGGCTTAATTTGAATAACTTGTGCAATTTGTTGTTCCCCTGAGAGTCATACTTCTATCACCATCTTTGCTGTTGTCGAATTCTCCAGCAGATTTCAGTTCCGGATTCCTTTGGGTGCAAGTACCAAGTACACCTGTGCGAGCCTGTATTTTACTAATATTTGTACTTGAAAGAATGTGAATACCTTGGAGTACTGCTGCTTCAACACGCCGCAAGTAAAATCAAAACACCAGATACAGATGATACGTAGGCAAAAGGGTTATGCTAATGGTTAACATTAGGTTAACCTGTAGTTCCCATCGTCTAAAGTTGAAACCGAGGCTCAAATGATCTTTATCTCCAGAATAATGGTGGTGTTTGCTTATCAGCACCTCGGCACAGGTTTGTTTGTTTGCAGTCAGATGCATTTAGACATAATTATTCATGACTAAAAGACGTATCATTTTCTTGCTGTTTCTGCTTACAGTAAGATAAGCAAAAAGAAGATCTCTGCAGTTGCTTCTGTTGCCTCCCTGCTAGTTGCTGTTCACACACTGGGAGACTGTGTGGCGTCAGAGGACAGGAGGGTCCCTTTCAGTCTGCCCCAGAGGCCTGACAGAAACACTGTTAGCCTCTTCAGGAGCAAAGACTGGCGTGTCTTTGGCACCTCAGGTAACATATGCTCCTGTGACAACTTCATTATCTGTCATTAACTTCATCCTATAAAAGCTAACCCCACATCACGGAGGTTTATAAATCCTCCTCCTCCCATGCAATAACACATCATGTCAATGCACTTGAGTGTATGTAAATGACACAGACAGTTATGAATTGCAGAGCGCGGTGGCACCCTCTGACCTCGGCAAATTTGTGTAATTATGTCAGCCTTGTGCTACATTCTTCACAGTACACAGTGCCCATTAAAGCGTTCATTAAACACAGCTTAGCTCAGCGAGTGACCAGGAAATCTGGTGGAATTAGACTCAAGCTGTGTTTCCACCGCCGCAGACACACCTGACAAACCGAGAGACGGCTGTTTTTAGTCCCACTTTGTCGTCCGAGAGTCACAGACGAGCAGGGGGAGCTGATGGGGACTAAGGAAAAGAGCAGCCATGTTTGCACCTCTGACATAACTGGAGTCAAACCTTCTCACGGTTTCAGAAAACATTTTAACAACATGAACTGAAAAAATATAGTATATTCCATTAAAGAATACAGGAAATTTACCTTTTCTTAATGGAAAAAGTTTTTTTTTTTCAATGGGATTGAGATGAAATTCTTTATGCAAATCATCTCAGTTTGCAACTCAAGAATAGTTGGTGCTTTGAGAATTGTTCTGTATGTTTTCAGACTAGGAGTAGCGTACAATCACAGCATTGAAGAAGCTTGTAATTTTTCCTGTAAGAGAAAGATCCTGAAGCCTCTCCAGAATAAGGGATAAAAAGCCTTTTATAAAACATATCTTTAAAAAATAGATTTATTTTTATTGATCACAGCAGGTCGTCTGAAAATGTTTGAATGTGCAGGTGAGTCACATAAAGTGGCTGAAACAAGGTGTCAGCATCACCGACTTGGAACCATTTTTTTTAATAACTATTACACAGTACGCTGTCTCTGTTGTTTACATCATTGCTGTAAAGCGGTTCGAGGTGCAGTTCTACCGGTGATTATGTTGTGATGTCAGTCTCTACGCAGATAAATCACCCGTTAAACGTACTCTGAGCGCTTCCTGAAATTTGCACCTGTGCCCATCACCTGGTACCTCCGCTGCAGCACAGGCTGAGGCTCCACCTGGGCGCAGGAGCAGGAGGTGACCAAGATCAGGCCAGCCACTATGAGGAGGAATCCAGCCGCCCAGCCGCAGAACAAAGCGTGTCCAAACTCCCACCGAGGCACCACGTCAGGTAACTTATCGTCAAAGAAATGTATCACTGCTAAATGTGCCATATAGGACACTGGGATCAGACACAGCACCCCAGAAACCATCCCCAGCACCCCTCCTGTGATGATTAAAATCCTCTTGGTTTGTTGGCCGCTGTCCTCTTTACAGCTGTGGACCAGGTCGAGTCCAGGTATAGCCAATAGAATTCCCAGCATGCCCACGGAGAGGGCAGCACACATGAGGATGCGAGCCAGCTTGAGGTCTCTGGAAAGGCCCAGCAGGCTGTCATAAGCCCTACACTCCATGCCTCCAAAGGCCTGGACCACACAGGTCTCCCACAGGCCCAGCTCGTAGCTCTCCACAGGCAGCAGTGCAGTAGACATGGTCAGCCACTGCGGTAAGATAGTGGTGGCTAAAGCGCACAGCCATGCTCCAACAAAGACCAGCATCCCCAGCAGCTCCAAAGCGCAGGCGCATGTGTCCATGTTTCTCTCCCTCTCTCTGGCCTCCACGCTTGACAGAGCCACAAGAGTTCCTCTTCTTCTGTGGCTGCACTTCAGATGGAGAGGCCTGTCACTATGCAGTCAGGACAGGAGCTGCTCAAAACACCTGATAATTAGAGCTGACTGCTCCGGCTCTGGGCTCTGATCTCGTTCTCAAGCAGTTCCCACTCAGAGGAGCACACATCTTCTGCTGCTGGAGGGAGTGGGGGGGCCCCGCTCGGCCCTCCCCTTTGTGGTCCTCCTGCTCCCGGTGCTGTGCCAATGGGCAGCAGGGGCACAGGCAGAGACGGCCACGATTTGATGAGCCCACTGCAACGTGCTGATCCAAAAGTGCAGGACATGAAGGATGTCATTAAATGCAGACAGGATTATTTTTATGCTGAGAAAAAAAATCAACGCCCTGAGGTTCAGTTTGCATCCTGCAATCCAGCAATAACTGGATACAAGCATATGAGCAAGGGGCCACTTACCACAGCAAACTCAGGTTATAATTTACAAATGCTAAACACCCTTCTCATAAAGTGAGCTGCCTCTAAAGGTGTTGTGTTAAGCCTTCAGTTCTGTTTTCAAGGGTTTTTTCCTGTGAACTCATGAGTGGACTGGTTAGAAAAACACTTCACTGTTAGAGCATCGTAAAGGCAGAAATACACAACTTGGCCCTCAGTTGATTTATTACCAATGAAATATGTAATATAAGTACAAACGCACTGAGATTTATTAATAACCATTTAAGTAGATTTAAAAATATATTCATATTTTTGACATATTCCTGCTGGTGGGATAGCAGCTCACACAGTCAGGCTGTCTGCTGCATGTGACTGAATCTAAAACGACAGAGAAGCTTATTGTGTGCTCTCGTATGAACACTGAATCGCTTGTGGGAAATGATCGTAGGAGGCAATAGATCAAAGATGAGATGTGAGAAAATGTTTCCCATTCATAAACGCACAGACAGCCGTACAAACCACAAACAAACACACAAGCGAAAATGCACAGATAACATCCCCGGGCTGCCAAACTCCTCCTGCTCAGGAGAAGAAAACACTCAGCTGACTGCTCCGATGTCCTCACAAACACTCCAGGAATACCAAACTTTATCAGAAACAACCTTAATGTCAACTTTAGAGGGTAATCTCTGCGGGTAAGTAGTCATGACAACAAAGGCCTGTTTGGCATCAGAACCCTCACATTACACATGCCACATGACAATTTCTGTCACTCGAGCTATGAAGAAATAAACGGTGTTGTTGCAGTTCCCTCTCTTACACATAGAGGCCGCCAAAGATCCTACATAACCCGAACAGTGGTCTCATTCAAGCACACTAACTATGTTTACTAATCTCATTTCAGGATATAAAAATAAACAAACTGGAGTGTGTGTGTGTGTGTGTGTGTGTGTGTGTAGGATGGGTATTAGTCAAAGTTTAAAAGAGTATTTTATATATTCTCATTGTATACTACCTGGTTTTTGTATTTTTTGTTACATGAACAAAGACATTTTTATCACAAATTAATGCAAAATCCATGAGGAAATTATGCTCAAAAGGATTGCCAACTCCTTGCTTAAGCTAACAGGCTAGCCTGGTACACTTTTAGCCAATTGGATGATGATGATGATGATGATGATGATATCATTTTCAAGAAAGACAAAACCTAAGTTAAACTAAATTTCAGGGATCTCATTTTTCAGGGTGTGTGTGTATATATATTTTTTTTCCCCAAATATTTATTTAATCAACATTTTTTGGAGACTTCAATGTACCACCAGTTGTACCAGTACCACAGTTTGAGAATGACTGGAGAAGAGCATGGATAGGACCAGTGGTAAGATGCGACTTAGTACTTAAAGTAGTATTTTTAACATACTTCAGAACTTTATTTAAACATTTCTATATCATACAGCTTTGTACATACAGCTTCTTCCTTTGTATATTTTGGATGTAAATATTGTCTTTTGTACTGCATATAATTTATTTTAAATCGTTAGTTACTTATTGATTTTAAAATACTAATCTACTAATATATCATGCTGTATTATAAAAGAGATATTGAGCTGCCAGGAAAATAGACCACAGAGAAGATTGTAAAACACTTCATTTGAACACAGACAGCTGGATTTGGGTTGCAATATCCATTAAAGCCACGAGGCGTCGCTGCTGCACCACTGAAATGATCCTCCAATCTGCAGCGTGTTCGGGGGCGTTTCCCCTGGATTTAAATTAAAGTTTAACTTCTCGTAACTGTCTAAATTACTGATAACTTTAAAATATCTTATTGAAACTTCACATAAGTAAACAGAATCTACTTTTTGAGGTACTTTAATAAGTATGCCGTGTGAATCAACAGGTCTGTGTCTGAAATCTGGGCAGCAGTGTTATTTAGTTAAATCACTGCCTTTGGTTGAATTAACGTTGAGATGAAACGTTGAGTACATTTTATAAAGAGTGTTTCCGCGGCGCTGTGAAGCTTTAATGAAAGTTTTGAGCTTGAAGTTTCCCTATTGGACAGGGGGAGCTGGCTCCGTCGTACGTCCGAAGCAAGACCAACCGGAACGAAGTAACGAGCAC